>JAFEUB010001630.1:257500-263993 GCA_024529925.1 Ophthalmolycus amberensis | reverse complement strand
TATATATATTTATATATATATATATTTGTGCTGGGCAACGATTACAATTTTTAATCTCGATTAATCTCATTGTTATGCACAAAGTTCAATAATGAATTCATAAGTAGTGTTTTGTGCACTTTTATATTTAAAGTGCTGCTCTATGAACAACAGGTGAATAACATCGTGTGTGAACACTTTAAACACATCAGGTTGTTGTTAGCAGCAGTGTTCTCTTCACACAGCAGCAGTTCTATCTCTTCTATATCTGTGCTCAGTGTGTGACTGTGTGTGAAACGTTCCACTGCTGTGAACAGAACAACATGTTTCACACGTTCATCTACATGTGTGTTGAGTCTTCATCACAGTCAGAGCATGTGATGCTGCTCTACTCTTCATCACTATGATGCTGCTCTACTCTTCATCACTATGATGCAGCTCTACTCTTCATCACTATGATGCAGCTCTACTCTTCATCACTATGATGCAGCTCTACTCTTCATCACTATGATGCTGCTCTACTCTTCATCACTATGATGCTGCTCTACTCTTCATCACTATGATGCAGGTCTACTCTTCATCACTATGATGCAGCTCTACTCTTCATCACTATGATGCAGCTCTACTCTTCATCACTATGATGCAGGTCTACTCTTCATCACTATGATGCAGCTCTACTCTTCATCACTATGATGCAGCTCTACTCTTCATCACTATGATGCAGGTCTACTCTTCATCACTATGATGCAGCTCTACTCTTCATCACTATGATGCAGCTCTACTCTTCATCACTATGATGCAGCTCTACTCTTCATCACTATGATGCAGCTCTACTCTTCATCACTATGATGCAGCTCTACTCTTCATCACTATGATGCTGTTCTACTCTTCATCACTATGATGCAGCTCTACTCTTCATCACTGTGATGCAGCTCTACTCTTCATCACTATGATGCAGCTCTACTCTTCATCACTATGATGCAGCTCTACTCTTCATCACTATGATGCTGTTCTACTCTTCATCACTATGATGCAGCTCTACTCTTCATCACTATGATGCAGCTCTACTCTTCATCACTATGATGCAGCTCTACTCTTCATCACTATGATGCTGCTCTACTCTTCATCACTATGATGCAGGTCTACTCTTCATCACTATGATGCAGCTCTACTCTTCATCACTATGATGCAGCTCTACTCTTCATCACTATGATGCAGCTCTACTCTTCATCACTATGATGCAGCTCTACTCTTCATCACTATGATGCAGCTCTACTCTTCATCACTATGATGCAGCTCTACTCTTCATCACTATGATGCAGCTCTACTCTTCATCACTGTGATGCAGCTCTACTCTTCATCACTATGATGCAGCTCTACTCTTCATCACTATGATGCTGTAACTCAGGTGATGATGGTGACCCAGCTCTACTCTTCATCACTATGATGCAGCTCTACTCTTCATCACTATGATGCAGCTCTACTCTTCATCACTATGATGCAGCTCTACTCTTCATCACTATGATGCAGCTCTACTCTTCATCACTATGATGCAGCTCTACTCTTCATCACTGTGATGCAGCTCTACTCTTCATCACTATGATGCTGTAACTCAGAGGTGATGAAGATGACCCAGCACTACTCTTCATCACTATGATGCAGCTCTACTCTTCATCACTATGATGCAGCTCTACTCTTCATCACTATGATGCAGGTCTACTCTTCATCACTATGATGCTGTAACTCAGGTGATGATGGTGACCCAGCTCTACTCTTCATCACTATGATGCAGCTCTACTCTTCATCACTATGATGCTGTAACTCAGAGGTGATGAAGGTGACCCAGCTCTACTCTTCATCACTATGATGCTGCTCTACTCTTCATCACTATGATGCTGCTCTACTCTTCATCACTATGATGCTGTAACTCAGAGGTGATGAAGGTGACCCAGCTCTACTCTTCATCACTATGATGCTGCTCTACTCTTCATCACTATGATGCTGCTCTACTCTTCATCACTATGATGCTGTAACTCAGAGGTGATGAAGGTGACCCAGTGATGTCCAGTAGTCTCCAGTGAGAGCAGCAGCTGCTGCTCGTTGTAACGCGTGGCTTTAGTCGTCCTCTCCTTTAACACAACTCGTGTGTTCTTCTGCTGACGGTGCGTCTTGAGGCTCATACGTGACGTCATTCGTTGAGATCCTAAAGCTGCGTTCACACCAAACGAGACGTGAACGCAGCTTGAGAACGTTCCTCAGACCGACATCTCCCACAACACTCACCTGCAGTTTGTCTCCACTTCTCTGTAGCATCTGTTAGCTTGTGTTGCTTTAGTTTATCTAAACTCCTCCCACACGCTGCACCAACGCAGTCTGAAGACTTCCTCCACCGCTGCCAGTGAGCAACGCACTTTACTAATAAAAATAACTAAAAACCTGCGTTAACGCACGATGAAATAATTGTTGGCGTTAATTAATGAAAGCGTTAACGCGATAATAATGCGTTAACTTGCCCAGCACTAATATATATATCTATATATATATACAATATTATATTATATATACAATATACATATAATATTACATCAGACGGTGTTGTTGTTGTTCAGAAGACAGATGTGCTCACAGATTAGATCTGACCTCAGATCAGATCTTTTATTGAAGCTGCGGTGGGCCACGGCTGCTCGCTGGTGTAACAGCCAGACCTGGTGGGAGGAGGGTGGGCGGGTGGGGGGGTTGATAGGAGCCGAGGATTCTGGGAACCACAGACCCCCCCACAGCGTGGACGGCCACAGGAAGCATGTGGAGCTGAACTACAGCGTAACACACTTCCTCTTTACAGTGGTGACACACATACACACACATACACACACATACACACACACATACACACACACATACACACACAGTCCCTCTCTTACATAATACACTCTTACTATCAACAGTGATCGTCCCGTTACTGTACTGTGTTTACTGTCCAAACTAACGACGTCGTTTAGTTGTCTAAACCACCTCTTTTTCCACACGACTGAAAGAGCGGAATAATAATAGTAACAACATTATTGTGTTATTATTATTAGTCTTTCCTACTTTTAACCTTTTCTTCACTGATTCTTTATTAAATCTCCGTCTCAAATGTCTCAAATGTCTCAAATGTCACCAGATTAGTCGACATGTAGATTAAGTTTCTGAACATCATTTCAGAGATTGAGCAGCTTGGCTTTTCTGTATGAAGATGTTTCAGCTCATAATGAATCTAGATTTCTGGACCTTCTTGAAGACCTCGTGATGTCTGATCCTGGACTTGAGAGACCAGTTCAGAGACAAACATGAAGGTTTTTTAATTTCAGACTCGAGGAGAAAGTTTTCAGCTGCATCGTCCGTCTCCGTCTTTAAGTCTTTGTTTAACGAGGAGACCACGTCTGTCTGTGTTTGTCCGTCCAGTAAACAGTTCTTTTGTTTTAAGAGGAGGTTTGTCCCGCAGTCGGACTTCGGGGAAGTTATTCTCTTGTTTGTTTTGGAGGTTTTGTAAATAGTTTGTGATTTGTGGCGAACCGAAGCCGTCACACGAGAGACGAGGTTTGTCCTCAGCCAGCTGTCTCCGTCTGTCCCTCCGTCTCTCACAACAATATGTGGACCAGACTAAAGGGTCCTGGAGAGTCCTGGAGAGACCTGGAGTGTTCTGCAGAGTCCTAGAGGGTCCTGGAGAGTCATGAAGTGTCCTTGAGAGACCTGAAGAGTGCTGGAGAGTCCTGAGGGTCCTGGTTCGTCCTGGAGAAACCTGGTATGTCCTGGAGAGTCCTGTTAGAGGACATGTTATCTGTACAACACACCTAAAGACAGCTGATTGGCTGAACGAGGTTTCAATTGAACTGACCATGTGTGTGTGTGTGTGTCTGTATGTGCGTGTGTGTGTGTGAGCGTGTGTGAGTGTGTGTGTGTGTGTGTGTCTGTATGTGCGTGTGTGTGTGTGTGAGCGTGTGTGAGCGTGTGTGTGTGTGTGTGAGCGTGTGTGAGTGTGTGTGTGTGTGTGTGTGTCTGTATGTGCGTGTGTGTGTGTGTGTCTGTATGTGCGTGTGTGTGTGTGTGTGTGTGTGAGCGTGTGTGAGTGTGTGTGTGTGTGTGTGTGTCTGTATGTGCGTGTGTGTGTGTGTGTGTCTGTATGTGCGTGTGTGAGGTGTGTGTGTGTGTATGTGCGTGCGTGTGTGTGCGTGTGTGAGCGTGTGTGAGTGTGTGTGAGCGTGTGTGAGCATGTGTGAGCGTGTTTGTGTGTGTGTGTGTGTGAGTGTGTGTGAGCGTGTGTGAGCATGTGTGAGCGTGTTTGTATGTGCGTGTGTGTGTGTGTGTCTGTATGTGCGTGTGTGTGTGTGTGTGTGCGTGTGTGTGTGTGTCTGTATGTGTGTATATTTACCTCCCTCCCCAGCACCTACTTCTATTTCGGGTACATACTTTGGATCGCAAGCCTCTCTCACACTCTCCCCATCCTCCCCCCACCTGGAGTTCACTGACCACATGAACGAGCTGGTCATTGCTGGAACCAAACACACTCCTCTCCCCACTCCTCGACGGAACTACAACCATCCTCTGTCTCCCCTAAATAATTGATATCTTCTGGGTCCAGGCTACAAGGCTAATGATACCAATGACTCTCTCCAGGAAAGGTCGGGGCCCTGTTTGCAGCTAGCCGTTTCAATTCCTGTCCTGCAAGTTCATAGAAAAGGAAAGGTGCGAAGAAACAATAGTAAACATGCAAACTTATCAAACTTAGCATACATTCCTCGTCAGCCTGTCCAAATAAATTGGGCAAAGAAAGCTTTAACCACATTAAACTTAGCTTTATTAAATGTCAGGTCTCTGTCAGGAAAAACATTTTTAATCAATGATTTTATTATGAGGCACAAACTGGACATTTTGTTTTTAACTGAAACTTGGTTAAATCAAGATAACAGTGCAGCTGTTCTTATTGAATCAACACCTCCCAACTTCAGTTTCATGAGTGAAACAAGAGCGCATAAGAAAGGAGGTGGAGTTGCTGTTTTATTTAATGATTCTCTTCAATGCAAGCAGATGTCCTTTGGTCATTTTAGTTCTTTTGAATATGTGGCTCTGAATTCCACTCAAGCTTTATTCCTAAACATTTACAGACCGCCTAAATACTGTGCAACCTTCTTTGATGAGTTTACTGAACTGCTGTCTGTAATCTGTATTGATTTTGACTGTGTTGTTATTGTTGGTGACTTTAATATCCATGTTGATAATCCCCAGGACAGAGAGTCTATAGAACTATGTGGTGTCCTTGATAACTATGATCTGACTCAGCATGTGACAGGACCCACCCACAACAGGGGGCACACTCTGGACCTAATCATCACCAAAGGTGTAAACATTTCCAAGGTTGCTGTGACTGATGTTGCACTCTCTGATCATTTCTGTGTTTTCTTTGAGAGTGCAATCTCCTTGCACACAAATGTCCAAACCAAGGTTGTGACAAAGCGTTACATCTCTGAAAACACCAGTGAACTATTTATTCAGAAGTTCTCCTCCACACCAGCCCTCTCTTGCCTCTCAGTCAATGAGCTTGTAGATGGCTTCAATTTTAAAGTTAAAAATATTATTGATGCCATTGCACCCACTAAAGTGAAGGTTGTCTCGGGTAAGCAAAGATCTCCTTGGAGAAATGCTACGCTGGTCAAAATAGAGAAACGAGAGTGTCGGAAAGCTGAGCGCAGGTGGCGAAAAACTAATCTCCAGGTTCACTGTGACATCTATAAAGAGAGACTTCGCAATTATAATTTGGAACTTAGAAATGCAAGGCAGTCATTCTTCTCTGACATCATAACCAAAAACAAGAACAATACACGCGCCTTATTTGCTACCGTCGACAGGCTAACAAACCCTCCAGTGTCGGTAGCTGCTGAACTCCAATCCACCTGGGCATGCAATCAATTTGCCTCCTTTTTTACTGACAAAATTCAGAAAATTAGACAAGCAGTCAGTGCCTCCACACCAACCACAGGATATGTGTTGTCCCGATCTCTGAATAACATCCATTCAAATATCATGACACAATTTCATTCAATCGACCGTAGAAGCCTAGAAGACATTATACAACATCTGAAGTCATCCTCCTGCTGCTTGGATATTCTACCAACACACTTTTTCAAAAATATTTCAAACTGCATGACCACTGATCTCTTTCAAATTGTAAACACATCCCTTCTCTCAGGTGTCTTCCCACAAGCCCTAAAAACTGCAGTTATTAAACCACTCCTAAAGAAGGCTAGTTTAGACTCCGCAACGATGAAAAATTACCGGCCAATATCAAACCTCCCATTTTTAAGTAAAATAATTGAAAAAGCGGTTTTCCAACAGCTGACCAACTTCTTGACCGTAAATAACTGCTTTGATGTTTTCCAGTCAGGCTTTCGACAGCACCACAGCACTGAAACTGCTCTTGTTAAGGTTTTCAACGACATCCACTTAAACATAGACAATGGCAGAAGTTCAGTCTTAG
>JAFEUB010001630.1:247500-252500 GCA_024529925.1 Ophthalmolycus amberensis | reverse complement strand
GGGAAATTACAGGATTACAGCAGCATTGCTCACAAGTAATAAATGAAAGATAAAAATCAAGTAATATAATAAACTAAACAGTAGAACAGTAATAAAATAAGACAGTAAGAAGAGTATTAGATATACTAAATAAAAATATGCCAGTACATACAGAATATACAGAATATACAGGCGGATCAGGTAAATACTTAAACGTATTGGATATTGCACGGATTAGATGAGATATTGCACCAGGTGAATGAATTAAAGTGTTCAGTGTGTGCAAAGTGTTCGTGTTCAAGTGTTCAAGTGTTAGTTGTCCACCGAGAGCAGTTTGTTGTGCAGCCTGACAGCAGCGGGGAGAAAGGACTTGCGGTACCTCTCCCTCAGACACCGGGGGTGAATCAGCCGGTGACTGAAGGAGCTGTGCAGAGCTGCCAGAGTGTCCCGCATGGGGTGGGAGGCGTGGCTCATCAGGGATGAGAGCTTCGCCATCATCCTCCTGTCTCCCACCACCTCCACAGTATCCAGTGGACATCCCAGCACGCTGCTGGCCTTCCTCACCAGTTTGTCCAGTCTCCTCCTGTCAGCTGCCGCGATGCTGCTGTTCCAGAAGACCACTCCATAGAAGATGGCTGATGCCACCACGGAGTCGAAGAAGGTCTTCAGGAGTGCTCCCTGCACCCCAAAAGACCTCAGTCTCCTCAGCAGAAAGAGTCTGCTCTGTCCTTTTTTATAGAGAGCGTGAGCGTGGTCAGTCCAGTCCAGTTTATTGTTCAAGTGAACACCCAGGTACTTATACGACTTCACGACCTCAATGTCCAGTCCCTGGATGCTCACCGGTGTCGGAGGAGGGCGTTTGCCCCGGCGGAAGTCCACCACCAGCTCCTTGGTCTTGCTGGAGTTGATGTGGAGGCGGTTCCGCTGGCACCATCCTAAAAAGTCTTGGTTTAGTTCCCTGTATTCTCTGTCATCATCGGCGGAGATGAGGCCGACGATTGCAGAGTCGTCAGAGAACTTTTGCAGGTGGCAGTTTGCAGAGTTATGTTTGAAGTCCGAGGTGTAAATGGAGAAGAGGAATGGAGCCAGAACGGTTCCCTGTGGGGCCCCTGTGCTGCAGGACACCCGATCTGACTCACACTCCCGTATCCGCACATACTGTGGACGGTTGGTGAGGTAGTCCAGGATCCATGCAGTGAGGTGGTGGTCCACCCCGGTCTGCTCCAGCTTGTCCCTCAGAAGCAAAGGCTGGATGGTGTTGAAGGCACTGGAGAGGTCGTAGAACATGACTCTCACAGTGCTTCCAGCCTTTTCCAGGTGAGAGAGGCATCTCTGCAGCAGGAAGATGACGGCGTCATCCACCCCGATGCCGGACTGGTAGGCGAACTGAAGTGGGTCCAGGGATGAACTCACCAGAGGGCGGAGATGGGCAAGGACCAGCCTCTCCAGGGTCTTCATCAGGTGGGATGTCAACGCCACCGGCCTGTAGCTGTTGAGGTCCTTGGGCCGCGGGTTCTTTGGTACCGGTACCACGCAGGATGTCTTCCATAGCTGTGGTACTTTCCCCAGCCTCAAGCTCAAGTTGAATATGTGCTCCGCTATCCCGCACAGCTGGTCTGCGCAGGATTTGAGGAGCCTTGAGCTGATGCCGTCTGGACCCGTGGCCTTCCTCGCCTTGATCCTCCTCAGTTCATTCCTCACTTGGTTGAGGGACACTCTGGGGGGTGGGGTGCTGTGTGTTGGAGTGGGGGTGGGTTGCTGGTCGTAGGGTGCTGGGTGTGAGAGGTGTGGAGGGGAGCCGAGTGCTGTGGGAAGGGGGGAGGTGGAGGGGGGGTAATGATCCACAGTGGATGCAGATGATGGGGGTTGCAGCGGCAGGGAGGACTGGGTGGGGGGAGGGGTGGATGGCTGGTCAAATCTGTTAAAAAATAAGTTCAGCTCATTCACCCACTTATGGTCCCCCTCAGGCTGTTGGTTGGGCCCCTTGAACCCAGAAATCGCCTTGAGGCCCTTCCAGACCCCGGCGGTGTTATTCTGCTGCAGCTGGTCCTCCATCTTCATCCTGTAGACATCTTTCCCCTCCCTGATCTTCGTCCGCAGCTCCCTCTGCACAGTCCTCAGCTCCTCTTTGTTGCCAGATCTAAAAACCCTCTTCTTCTCCTTGAGGAGGGCCTTTATCTCCGGAGAGATCCAGGGTTTGCCATTTGAGAAACACCGTACAGTCCTGGTGGGTACGGTGTTCTCAACACAGAAGTTAATATAGTCCGTGATGCAGTCGGTGAGACCGTCGATGTCTTCCCCATGGGCATCACTGAATACCTCCCACACAGTTGTCTCAAAACAGTCCTTCAGATCCTCCTCGGCTCCATCGGTCCATCGAGGAGGATGAGGATGATGAAGATGATGAGGATGATGATGATGATGAAGATGATGATGATGAGGATGATGAGGAAGATGATGCTGATGATGATGATGAGGAGGAGGAGGAGGAGGAGGATGATGAGGATGATGGGTGTTAACGGCTGCCCCCCCTCCTAAGGAGGCCTCCTGGACAAAAGAGGAAGTGAAACGGGCTGACGGAGAAAAGCTTCTCCTTTACTTCCTGTTTGTGTCAATTTAGGACAAACTCCCAAAAGTCAGCAGCGGCCTTTCACACACACACACACACACACACACTCTCTCACACTCACACACACACACACACACATACTCTCACACACACACACACTCTCACACACCTACTCACACACACATACTCTCACACACACACACACTCTCACACACCTACTCACACACGCACACACTCACACACACACACACTCTCACACACACTCACACACACACACACACACTCTCACACTCACACACACACACATACAGAGAACACACACTCACACACACACACACACACTCTCACACACACACACTCTCACTCACACACACACACACACACTCTCACACTCACACACACACACATACAGAGAACACACACTCACACACACACACACACACTCTCACACACACACACTCTCACTCACACACACACACACACACTCTCACACTCACACACACACACACACTCTCACACACTCACACACACACACATACTCTCACACACACACACACTCTCACACACCTACTCACACACGCACACACACACACACACTCTCACACACCTACTCACACACACTCACACACTCTCACACACACACACACACACTCTCACACACCTACTCACACACACACACACACACTCTCTCACACACACAAGAAACAGTGAAAGTTGTACCACGAAGAGACGTAACAATAGACTGACGCTCTTGGGATTTCTTCTTTGTTTGACTAATTCTCACATCAACAAAAGAATGATTTCTTTTATTGATTGTTATTTTCATCACCTGATTCCACATAAAGCTACCGAGACCCTGGACCCTGAGACTGAGAGCCCCTCACAGCTCCAATGAATCCTGGTGAAATCGAACCAGCTGACTCTGATCCGTGGCTCCACCTAGACGTCCTGATGGGAAAACATGCGCTAACCTCATACTGGTGTTTGGTGGACCCTGGACCTGGTTCCTCTGCTCTGATTGGTTGAGAAGCAGAATTAATAAAAGAGCTGCTCGTCTTCTCTTTTGTTCTCTGGGTCGTTTGAACATTATTATGAACCAATAAACTGAAACCACAAAGAAGAAGAAGTCATTCATCAAAAACAACATGAAAACATTTCAAATATACAACGACTCATTATGAGAGCGTGAAGCTTTCTATCAATAAAAACAAGAGTTTAACAATAAGTTACTAATTCATTTCCAAATGCAAACAAACAGCAGAACAACATGAACAAAGTATTCATCAAGGACATGATGTATGTTGAATATCTGAGATTCATTTACAGAAAATCAAACTGAATCTGAGTCAGTTCATGTTGCATTCAGGTGCCTGAGGAAAACCTGGTAATGTGGAGTTTCTGTGTGGGGAAGCTAAATGTAACAAGATCATCTTCACATCTGTCATTAAATGCAACCAAACTCTTTCCTACTTCACTCTTGAACTATGTGCACTTTGAGCATTTAAAAAACAATATATATAATAAACGAATGAACTTGAATTTAAATGATTTATTATACATTAGGTGGTTTTTAAAAGGTTTTAATCAGGATAAACATCACAGTTTCATGGTCCTGGTCTTGGAGGACTATGTTCAGGGTCCCGGTTCAGAGTGTAGTTCTTTTTCTGGACATTTCTCAGGGATAAAAATAAACATGTTTCGTAGTATATTTTAGAAACATTTCATGACACTAAGACCTTCATCTCTTCTTCTGCCTGAGATGTTAAAAACACAAAGAAGAAACAGGCATCACTTCCTGTCACACTGACCTCTCTGCCCAACCATGAGTGTGTGTGTGTGTGTGTGAGGTCAGACAGACTTTTTTCCATCACTTCTATCTCTGTGTCAAACCTGAAGAAATGTGTTTCCACTCATCAACAATGGACAACCACAACGACCACGACGACCACTATCACGACGACCACAACAATCACAACTATCACAACGACCACAACTATCACAACGATCACAACAATCACAACTATCACAACGACCACAACGATCAGAACAACCACAACGACCACAACTATCACGACGACCACAACGATCACGACAACCACAATGATCACAACGACCACAACTATCAGAATGATCACAACGATCAGAACAACCACAACGATCACAACTATCACAACGATCACAACAATCACAACTATCACAACGATCACAACGATCAGAACAACCACAACGATCACAACTATCACAACAACCACAACGATCACAACGATCACAACGATCACAACAATCACAACTATCAGAACAACCACAACGATCAGAACAACCACAACGATCACAACGATCACAACTATCAGAACAACCACAACTATCACAACGATCACAACGATCACAACAACCACAACGACCACAACTGTCACAACTATCACAACTATCAGAACAACCACAACGATCACAA
>JAFEUB010001630.1:235000-242500 GCA_024529925.1 Ophthalmolycus amberensis | reverse complement strand
AAAAGGGCAAAAGGGACTTGTCTCATCAAGTCATGTTCTGTAGAAGGCACAGCTTTGTGATGGGCCTTTCCAAGGTGCCATTTTGTGGCCTCATCTTGACTCGACGTACATGTCCTTTTTTGTCGGGGAAGATTTCCGTGATTCTGCCCATGGGCCAGGAGTTGCGTGGTGAGCTCTCATCAATGATCAGCACTATGTCTCCATGCTTTAGATTCCTTTTAGTTTCATTCCATTTCTGCCTCTCCTGTAGCAATGGGAGGTACTCTCGTGTCCAGCGTTTCCAGAAGAGATCAGCTATATATTGGGTCTGTTTCCATCTTCTTCTGGAATAGGTGTCACTTTTGTCAAAGAGTCCAGGTGGAAGAGTCGGCATTCGCTTCATTTGAAGCAGGTGGTTGGGTGTCAGGGGTTCTGGGTCTTTCACATCCTGAGATAGGACTGTGATGGGCCGGTCATTCATGATTGCCTCTACTTCGCATAGAGTGGTTTGGAGACTTTCGTCATCCAGGGTCTCTTGATGCATTGTCTGCAGGGTTGAGTCCAGTCTTTATGTGGCACCATTGGCCTTTGTGTGTCAGATCCCGAATAGTGGTCACTCTGTTAGCCACGTAGGTCTGAAACCTTCTGGCGTTATTTTGGATATATTTTAATACGGCGGTGCTGTCGGTCCAGAAAACTGAGTCTCCGAGGGTTGACGCGAGCTCTCTCCTTAACATCCTGTCCATCCTAGCAGCAAGGACTGCACTGGCAAGCTCCAGTCTCGGGATTGTCACCACCTTTAAGGGTGCAACTCTTGCCTTCCCGATCACAAACACCATGTGAGGTAGTCCGTTGTTACTGGTCAGCTTCAAATAGCTGACTGTCCCGTAACCTCTTTCACTTGCATCGCAGAAGTGGTGCATCTGTGCTCGAGTAACTTCAAAATCTGGTGGCTTAAAGCATCTCTTGATTCTTAGACTGGAAATCAGGTTAAGATCTTTAAGCCACTCCTTCCATCTCTCTGTGTAAGCAGTTGGTATCGATTCATCCCATCCACAATTCAGTTTGCACAGGTCCTGCAGTATTCCTTTCCCTGTCAGCATGACTGGTGCTATGAACCCAAGAGGATCGTATACTGAGTTCAACACAGACAAAATGCTTCTGCGGGTGACCGATTGTTGTTTCGGGGTGATCGCGAAGAAGAACGTGTCTGACTCAATGTCCCATCGCATGCCAAGAGCCCTTTCCATCGGCAGTTTGTCTTTGTCGAGGTCTAGATCTTTGACCTCTTTTGCCCTCTCTTCAGCTGGAACAGAGGCAAGGACTGCTCGACTGTTACTGGTCCATTTGGTGAGTCTAAATCCACCTGTGGTGCATACTGATCTGAGCTCTTTCACCAGACAGATCGCCTGGCTCTCGCTTCGGACAGATTTGAGGCAGTCGTCTACGTAGAAGTTGTGACGAATGGTGTTGAGAACTTCAGCACTACACTTTCCTTCATTATCATCGGCTGTCCGCTTCAGTGCGAAATTGGCGCAGCTCGGGGATGAGGCCGCTCCAAAGAGATGCACCGTCATCCGGTACACTGCTAGCGGTTGGTTGGTGTCGCCGTCTGGCCACCACAGGAATCTGAGGAAGTCCACGTCATGTTTAGGTATTCTTACTTGATGGAACATTCCTTCGATGTCCCCCATCACTGCTACTGGCTCCTGTCGGAATCTGAGGAGTACACCCAGCAAGGTGTTCGTAAGGTCAGGACCCTGTAGCAGCTCATGATTCAGTGAAGTTCCTTGGAATGAGGAGGTACAATCGAACACCACCCGGATTGTCTTTTTCCTTTTGTGGTAGACACCATGGTGAGGGATGTACCACAGTCTTCCATCTTTCCGAGGGAGCTGTTCCTCTGGCACTATTTCTGCGTGTCCTTTCCTCAAGACATCACTCATGAAGCCATTATAGTCTTTCCGAAAGGCTTCATCTTTCTGGAATCTGCGGGCAAGATTTAATACTCTTTGTTCCGCCATTTTCCTGTTATTTGGCAGGCTGATGTTATCCTGGCGGAACGGAAGTCGTATTTCGTAGTGGCCTTCTTTCCTTTTGACCGAGTTGTTCATCACTTGTAGGAATTTCTTATCTTCAAATGAGTGTTCTTGTTTTTCATTGTAGGCCAACTCTGAGAAGTCCTGGTTATATTGGTGTATCAGGAGCTCTTCCAGCTTGGCCACTGATATTCTATTGGACGTTATCTGTGGTCGACCATGCTCATCCATAGGTGCGGTACTGCAGAGTGGTCCATTTATAGTCCAACCTAGGCTTGTTAGGACTGCGTAGGGCCCCTCCCCCTGGCTATTGATCACTCTCAGTGGCTCCATAGCCTTTGGGACATTTGCACCGATCAATAGGCCTACCTCTGCCTTGATGGTTCTTAGTTGGACCTCCTTTAGATAAGAGCATCCTTTTATGTCCATTTCTGTAGGAATGTTCTCTTGACTGACAGGAATGGCATCTTGTGTGAAGACTTCAGGAAGCTCTATGAAGCTGTTGCCATCCAGGCTGCATACTTCCAGTCCTCTTATTGCCTGAGTTTTCACGGGCTTTTCATGACCCATTGTTCGGAGTAAGATCTCTGTTTTCTTTCCTCGGACGGACAACTGTTCCATCAGGTTTTCCGTGACAAAGGTAGCAGTGCTTCCAGGGTCTAGAAACGCATAGGTTTCTATCAAACAGCTGCCTTTATGTGCCTTTATCTTTACAGGTACCACGGCTAACTTGTAGTCTGTGGTTCTGTCCACTGTTTGGGCTGCTGATGAAACTCTAGCAATGTAATTGCTCCTGGTGTCCCAGTCATGCTTAGCTGCTGGCTTGGTACTTCCTGGAGTAAAGCTCTCTATATGCAAGACCGTGGGATGTTTCTTCTCACAGGAACGACACACGAGACGTTTCTTGCATCCTTTACTCATATGACCTTTGACCAAGCAGGCAAAACACAGTCCATTTTTCTTTAGCAGCTCAATTTTCTCCTTGTGGGGAATCCTTGCTATTGTTTCACATGTTTCCATCACATGATTTCCTTTACAAAAAGCACAGGGCTTGACGAAAGCGTCCATGGCTGTACGACTGCCCTCTGGTCTGTCTGCCCCTTCCCATGCATTAGGGTTCTTGTTGGTTTCTGTCTTGGGCACAACAGTCGTAGCAAAGCTTTTCTTGCTGCTAGCTCTCATATACGGTAAGTCTCTTTTGGGTACTCTCTCATTTGTGCTTCCGGCAGGGTCTTGGATATCCCCGAAGACGGGATCTTGAATGATTCTGACCTGTTTTTCCATAAACCGCACAAGGTCATGGAATGTAGGTCTCTGCTGTGTTCTTTCAGTGATGTCACATACAGCAGACCGCCATTTCTCTCGAAGTTTAAATGGGAGTTTGAAAACAAGTCTTTTCATGTTAGATGGCGAGTCCAGCTCTGACCTGTATGGGAGGTCCTGAACTGCATTACCACAGCCTCTTAGATAGAGGGCGTAGCTATGAAGTGCCTTTCCATCATCTGTTCGTATTTGGTTCCAGTTCAAAGCCTTTTCAACGTATGCAGATATGATCTTGAAATCATCACCAAAGTGATATTTAAGCAGGCGCTTTGCTTCCTCGTAACCAGTCGTGGCGTTCATGTGAAAGCAGCTTTGAACTAGTTCCTTTGGCTGTCCAGCAGTATACTGTTCCAGGAAGTACAGTCGATCCTCGTCACTGTTGGTTTTGTCCTCGATGTTGTGCTTAAAAGCCTTCATAAATGGCCTGAAAGCGAGAGGATCGCCGTCAAACACCGGAACCTCCCTTCTCGGGAGTGTAGATTCTTTCTGCTGCGTCACTAGCAGGTCCGTCAAGTCTGTCTGTCTTTGTCTAATGTTTGTGAGATCGGTGCTCTGAGCTATTTCACTTCTGGGAGTGGATTCGCCTCGCCTGCGTGGTCCATCAGAAACCACAGCTCTGCTTGTGTGAGGGTTTGTTGCTCTTGGTTGTTGTTCAGACGGTCTTGTGATTCCAGTCAGTGGTCGGTACCGAACGTGCATCAATCTCTGTAATGGTGTTTTAGGTATGGTTCCCATCCGTGCATACCCCGGCTGTGCTAGGCTTTCTTCCGTTTGGTCAGATGCATGTCTCCGTTCTTCCCTTTCTTTTCCGGGTTCTGATGCTTCATCATTTTCGAATTCCTCCAGAGCCTTTAGCCTCGCATCAGCTGCAGCAATGTTTGCTTCCAAGTCTAGAGATTCCATTCTTAAACTTAGTTGATGCTTCTCCGTTTCCATTTTTAAACCCAGCTGATGCATCTCGGTTTCCAGCTCATGTTTCCTTTTAAGAGCTTCAGCTCTGGCCTGCAGAGCAGCTTTGTCTGCAGCTACCTTCATGCGTGCTGAAACCACAGATGAAGATTTGGAACTCTTGGAACCTTTAGAACTCCTGGAGCCAATCTGTGAGACACTGTCCCCAGCCTGCACAAGAGTCTGTGGGTCCGGCTGAGGTGTTAACCATTGCTCCACTTTAGCCATAGAAGCTTCGTAATCAGCCATTTTTGGCTCATACCAGTCCAAAGCTTCATTCATTCTCACATCCTCAGGCAGCAATAACTGAACAGATTCATGAGACACTTTAAATTCATCCAGCAGTCTTAGAAATTCATTTGCAGCTTCGTTAACATCATCAACATCAGCACCGTCTTTCATCATTGTCTTTATTTCATTAATTTTCCGTGTACAGTGTGAGAGTTTCCCTCTACGTGTTGCGCTGAGTGATTTAAACGCTTTCCTTTGTTGTGCGGCGTCCATCTCAGTAACACCGGCTTCAGTGACTGCCCGTTCACTTCCTTCTGCCATCAGTTCGTTCTTAGCCTTTAATATTCGTTTGTAGGGTTTTTTTCCAAGTAATTCCGACACCTTTTGTTGGAATATTCGTTAGTTTTTCGGTTACTTCTTTATTTATTTATTTTCATGCGCACGGCCGTGCTTTGTTTCCGTTTCCGTGCAGCGATATTGATCAGCGTCCTGCCGTTTATAGTTTCAGTGGTTTCGTAATTTAAAGGCAGTTTATGGATTTATTTGTCTGCTCATCAAACATTTCCTTCGTTTCCTTTGTCAGCTTTAATGTTTGATCTTAACCAGGTTCAGAAAACAGCGCATCCACTCGTTTACTCACGGTACCGGTGAAATCACATTCTGGCCGCAGTCCAGATCAATCCAAACGACCGTGACTCCGGGCCTCGTTCTCTCATGTCCACTTTGACTGGCGTCCTGATGGGTTATTTTCAACTTAATGTAGGAGCGGTCGGTCGATTAGGGGCCGGAGTGTAGAAGCCATTACTCTGATTGTGTTTTACCTGTACATTCTATACTTTTGAGGAATTTATAGTCATGCTACCGATTGTACATCAAACCATGCTAATTATGATTTACTGTTGAACCTGCTAAGATGTTACTGCCGTTGATAATGATTATGACGCAATGATGACGTCAGGGGGCGGTAACTCTTTATGTAGACCTCACCTGAGGACGTGCAGGTGTGTTCGTTCGACTAGAGAGCGGAAGGGCTAACTATTTTCAACTTAATGTAGGAGCGGTCGGTCGATTAACGCGCATTCTCTCGTAGTGTCATTTCAAATCTTCCTTTTATTCCAGAACAGCATCAGAAGCATACATGGAAATAATCTTAAACAGAAAAACCCGCTTTGTCTCCTAATGCGGTTTCGTAATGCCTAATGCGTAATGCGGTTGAAAATAGTTAGCCCTTCCGCTCTCTAGTCGAACGAACACACCTGCACGTCCTCAGGTGAGGTCTACATAAAGAGTTACCGCCCCCTGACGTCATCATTGCGTCATAATCATTATAAACGGCAGTAACATCTTAGCAGGTTCAACAGTAAATCATAATTAGCATGGTTTGATGTACAATCGGTAGCATGACTATAAATTCCTTAAAAGTATAGAATGTACAGGTAAAACACAATCAGAGTAATGGCTTCTACAAGTGGTGTATAGTAACGAAGTAGAAATACTTCGTTACTGTACTTAAGTAGTTTTTTTGGGTATCTGTACTTTACTTTACTACTTATATTTCTGTTGACTTTTACTTTTACTTCACTACATTTTGCAAAGAAAACCGATACTTTTACTCCGATACATTTCCCCTGAAACCTTCGTTACTCGCTACAAAATCAAATCTATCTTTAGAAACAAAATGAATCATGGGACCAGCGTCGGGGACTGTGGTGGAACACAGACTGCAAGCCAGCAGGTTTGGTGAATCAGTGGTCCTAGCAGCAAGTTAAATCATTGGTTCGTCACGTTAATGCGCAATTGCAAACAGGTGCTCTCAAAGCCGCGGTGTTTTGATTCCCAGGATGCTACATGCTATAAGCTAGCGGGCGACTACCTGAGTAGAATTCCACTCTACGATGACTGATTTCATGACGGAAGCAGAAATGGAAGCACCTGCTACTCCCGCAACAAACTACGGTGGTGACGAAGACCAACACCAGTGGATCGCTAGCGAGTTAGTGAGCTGAGGAAGTGTTGACAGTTGTGACACCATAGGATTGACGGGAGCCGAGAGAGTGCAGCATTAGCGTTAGCATTAGCGTTAGCATGAGGGAAATCCTTCGCAGCTGTGTGCAAGCTGTGTGTGACGCTGAACACACCTCTACCTGCCTCAGTGGCCTGTGAAAGGCTATTTAGCATCGCAGGACTAGTCTTCAGCTCAAGAAGAGCGAGACTGAATTCTCGCAATTTTGAAAACCAACTTCTTTTGAAGATGAACAGGACATGTTTCAGTTTCAAGTAATGACTGGGTTGTTACTTTCGGTGCTGCTTTAGTATTGAACATGTTTTGATATTTGAGTCATGTTGTGGATGATCAGATGGAGTTATGATGGTAGCAGTCGCCCAATTGCAGATTCAGCTTGAGCAAAACCTTTGTCTATTGTGTTCAATCAGGCCCATAGGAGTTTACAAGGCAGGTGTCCTTTCTCTAAACACTGACCTGATGCATCAAGTGGATATGTTTTGCTGAACATAATATTATGCATTTGCCCTCTACATCCTCTAGTCGGAATGAGCAGACTTATAAACGCACTGTTACAACTCCTTCATAGTGTCATATTGCTTTTCGGAGAATTATGATGATAAGTTCATAGTAGATGGAAAAGTATACTTATGTACAATATATTATGTTGAACATTGTTGCTCCTGGATGGATCACAGCCAACCCAATTATGTTCAACACAGCTCCATGTCCTTGGTCATGGTGCCACAGCACTGAAAAGAATAAACTTCATCATTCTCAAAATTCTGACCCTTTGCGTTTTTATTAACAGCATTTACTTGTACTTTTACTTTCAATGAACAGGTTATGATGTTCATTTAATGTTCAGGTTATGATGTACATTTAATATCAGAAAATTACTTTTGATACTTAAGTACTTTTGTACTTAAGTACAATAAATATCAGATACTTTAAGACTTTTACTCAAGTAGTATTCTA
>JAFEUB010001630.1:185000-225000 GCA_024529925.1 Ophthalmolycus amberensis | reverse complement strand
GGTGCTGCTCTGGTAGTTCTGGTGTTGCTTTGGTAGTTATGTTAGTTATGTTGTAGTTCTGGTGCTGCTCTGGTAGTTCTGGTGTTGCTCTGGTAGTTCTGTTAGTTAAGTTGTAGTTCTGGTGCTGCTCTGGTAGTTCTGGTGTTGCTTTGGTAGTTATGTTCGTTAAGTTGTAGTTCTGGTGCTGCTCTGGTAGTTCTGGTGTTGCTTTGGTAGTTATGTTAGTTATGTTGTAGTTCTGGTGTTGCTCTGGTAGTTCTGTTCGTTATGTTGTAGTTCTGGTGTTGCTCTGGTAGTTCTGTTAGTTAAGTTGTAGTTCTGGTGCTGCTCTGGTAGTTCTGGTGTTGCTTTGGTAGTTCTGTTCATTATGTTGTAGTTCTGGTGTTGCTCTGGTAGTTCTGGTGTTGCTCTGGTAGTTCTGTTAGTTACGTTGTAGTTCTGGTGTTGCTTTGGTAGTTCTGTTAGTTATGTTGTAGTTCTGGTGCTGCTCTGGTAGTTCTGTTAGTTATGTTGTAGTTCTGGTGCTGCTCTGGTAGTTCTGGTCTTGCTTTGGTAGTTCTGTTCGTTATGTTGTAGTTCTGGTGTTGCTCTGGTAGTTCTGGTGTTGCTTTGGTAGTTCTGTTAGTTATGTTGTAGTTATGGTGCTGCTCTGGTAGTTCTGTTAGTTATGTGGTAGTTCTGGTGCTGCTCTGGTAGTTCTGGTGTTGCTTTGGTAGTTCTGTTAGTTATGTTGTAGTTCTGGTGCTGCTCTGGTAGTTCTGGTGTTGCTTTGGTAGTTCTGTTCGTTATGTTGTAGTTCTGGTGCTGCTCTGGTAGTTCTGGTGTTGCTTTGGTAGTTCTGTTAGTTATGTTGTAGTTCTGGTGTTGCTCTGGTAGTTCTGTTAGTTATGTTGTAGTTCTGGTGCTGCTCTGGTAGTTCTGGTGTTGCTTTGGTAGTTCTGTTCGTTATGTTGTAGTTCTGGTGTTGCTCTGGTAGTTCTGTTAGTTAAGTTGTAGTTCTGGTGCTGCTCTGGTAGTTCTGGTGTTGCTTTGGTAGTTATGTTAGTTATGTTGTAGTTCTGGTGCTGCTCTGGTAGTTCTGGTGTTGCTTTGGTAGTTCTGTTAGTTATGTTGTAGTTCTGGTGTTGCTCTGGTAGTTCTGTTAGTTAAGTTGTAGTTCTGGTGCTGCTCTGGTAGTTCTGGTGTTGCTTTGGTAGTTATGTTAGTTAAGTTGTAGTTCTGGTGCTGCTCTGGTAGTTCTGGTGTGGCTTTGGTAGTTATGTTAGTTATGTTGTAGTTCTGGTGTTGCTCTGGTAGTTATGTTAGTTATGTTGTAGTTCTGGTGTTGCTCTGGTAGTTCTGTTAGTTAAGTTGTAGTTCTGGTGCTGCTCTGGTAGTTCTGGTGTTGCTTTGGTAGTTCTGTTCGTTATGTTGTAGTTCTGGTGTTGCTCTGGTAGTTCTGGTGTTGCTCTGGTAGTTCTGTTAGTTACGTTGTAGTTCTGGTGTTGCTTTGGTAGTTCTGTTAGTTATGTTGTAGTTCTGGTGCTGCTCTGGTAGTTCTGTTAGTTATGTTGTAGTTCTGGTGCTGCTCTGGTAGTTCTGGTGTTGCTTTGGTAGTTCTGTTCGTTATGTTGTAGTTCTGGTGTTGCTCTGGTAGTTCTGGTGTTGCTTTGGTAGTTCTGTTAGTTCTGTTGTAGTTCTGGTGCTGCTCTGGTAGTTCTGTTAGTTATGTGGTAGTTCTGGTGCTGCTCTGGTAGTTCTGGTGTTGCTTTGGTAGTTCTGTTCGTTATGTTGTAGTTCTGGTGCTGCTCTGGTAGTTCTGTTAGTTATGTTGTAGTTCTGGTGCTGCTCTGGTTGTTCTGTCAGTTATGTTGTAGTTCTGGTGCTGCTTTGGTAGTTCTGTTCGTTATGTTGTAGTTCTGGTGCTGCTCTGGTAGTTATGTTAGTTATGTTGTAGTTCTGGTGCTGCTCTGGTAGTTCTGGTGTTGCTTTGGTAGTTCTGTTAGTTATGTTGTAGTTCTGGTGTTGCTCTGGTAGTTCTGTTAGTTAAGTTGTAGTTCTGGTGCTGCTCTGGTAGTTCTGGTGTTGCTTTGGTAGTTCTGTTAGTTATGTTGTAGTTCTGGTGTTGCTCTGGTAGTTCTGTTAGTTAAGTTGTAGTTCTGGTGCTGCTCTGGTAGTTCTGGTGTTGCTTTGGTAGTTCTGTTAGTTATGTTGTAGTTCTGGTGTTGCTCTGGTAGTTCTGTTAGTTAAGTTGTAGTTCTGGTGCTGCTCTGGTAGTTCTGGTGTTGCTTTGGTAGTTCTGTTAGTTATGTTGTAGTTCTGGTGTTGCTCTGGTAGTTCTGTTCGTTAAGTTGTAGTTCTGGTGCTGCTCTGGTAGTTCTGGTGTTGCTTTGGTAGTTCTGTTAGTTATGTTGTAGTTCTGGTGTTGCTCTGGTAGTTCTGTTAGTTAAGTTGTAGTTCTGGTGCTGCTGTGGTAGTTCTGGTGTTGCTTTGGTAGTTATGTTCGTTAAGTTGTAGTTCTGGTGCTGCTCTCGTGCTGACGGACTGGATCAGTGAGAACCAGAGTCGTCCTCTTCTGTAGCCCATCATCATCTTGTCACCACAGAGGTTTTTCGATGGATGTCGAGCTGACGGCTTTAATTAAAGTTCTGTGAGAGGCTCGACGTGCTCCGACCTGAACGGAGACTCGTGGGCGGTCGTGACGCCGTGCGGCGTGCTTTACCTGCTCAGGTGCACCGCGGCTGATGTGGGGGCGTAACATCATCATTATGGGCTCAGCCTGGTAATTGTGTGGCGAGACGACCCAACAACACTGAGTCTGAGGATTCTCTCGGGTGTTTCAGATTAACCAGTGACCGTGTTAACTGGTGACTTTTTTTAATATTAACTCACCTGAATGGTTAGTAGACAACAAACACACATGAGTCTGTCTTTAAAACGGATTGATTGACAGCTACAGGTCACTACGAGTCACTAGGTAACACGGTGACAGGTTAACCTGAAACACCGTGTTGGACCACCACAGAGCTCCGAGTCTCTTCACATGAACACAAGATATAAATCCTGTGTTTCAGTTTGACAAACACATTTTAAAAAGTATCATTCATTTATTCAAATAGAGAATCTAGTAAATCCTTCTGCTTCGTCTTCATTCTGCAAAACTGAAACTACAATTTAAATAAACATGAAATACCTTTTTATCCCGCAGAGCTTCACAAACTTAAATACTTGTTTATTCTTCATCGTACCAGCCTCCCACAAACAGACTTCACATAGAGGTCGCGTACTACTTCCTGGTTCATTATTTGATGTCACAGGACCCAAAAAACACTCGTTCCCATTGGCTGACATGAGAGAGACGTCTGTGAGTCAGAAGAGGATTATTATATCTCAAATAATCTAGCGCGATCCTTCACTCAAACACTCCGGTGTCTCCGTCTGTTGGCTTCACCGTTATCGCCACGATTTATGTGGCTGCATTAACCTCTTCCCACAGAGCTCCACAGGTCAGAGAAATGAAGCAACATGCATTAAACGCCCGTCTTATCTGAGCTTGTAAATCCACCAGAGACTCTGGTGTGCAGAAGACGGTCTGGACGGGGAGCTGCTGGATCTCACAGAAACCTCCAAGTGAACCCTGAAATATGTGTCAATACTGAAAGAAAATATTCTGACTCAGCAAGAAGTAAAACTTCTTCAGTTTGATCTGAACCTCCAAAGCCTGGTCCACTGAGGACGTGGTCTGAGACTGTATGGTCCGGTCTGGATCACATGGTTCGATCCGGATCACATGGTTCGGTCCGGACCACATGGTTCGGTCAGGATCACATTGTCGCGGGGTGTGGTGGAGGACTCAAATGCAAAGAAAGAAACATTCCTTCATTCTCTGCATGTGACCCATCCCTGTGTGTAGGGAGCAGTGGGCGGCCAATGACAGGCGCCCGGGGAGCCGTTAGGGGTTCAGTGTCTTCCTCAGGGACACTTCGACACAGGACACGGTGCAGCCGAGGATTGAACCGGTGACCTTTCGGTTGGCGGACAACCCTCTCTACCCAGTAAGCCACGGTCACCCCCAAACATAACCAGATGCAGAGTGAAACGGGTTTTAATGAGCCAAGAACAGGAATCTTGCAGGAACACAGCAGGGAATCCAGCAGGGCAGGCAGACTGGGGAACCGGGAGCAGAACCCCAACGGGCAGGTTGGCACGACAACGATCTGACAGGGAGTGAGAGAGACTGGGGTCTCAGTAGAAGGTGCAGCAGAGTGAGCAGGTGAGAGTGATGATGATGAGCTGATGAGGAGGGAGTGCTTGATTAGTGATCACAGGCAGGTGAAGGAAGTTAGACTGATGAGGGAGTGGCTGACAGGTAGAGTGAGGAGAGTGGAGCTACACACACACACACACAGACACACACACACACACACACACACACACACACACAGACACACACACAGACACACACACACACACACACTCACAAAACAGGGGGTGTGGTTCTGAAGAGCTGCAGTGAATCAGCACTAAAACCAGACTCCATAGAAGCAGGAAGTGGTTTCAACAGTTCCTCTTTGAGGTCCACCGACCGAAGAGAGTGAGACACGTGATGACAGGAAGTAGAAACAAACAACAGACCCTCAGCGTGGTGTTTGTAGACCTGAATCCCCTTAGGGACCATGTGCCTCCTCGTCATCACCACAACAACAGAGAGCTCAGAGCTCCGCTTACATAACAGTTCATATGAGGCTGTAAAGACCTGCAGCTAAAGGGGTCCAGTAAAGACCTCCAGTCATCATGAACCACTGTGAGAACAAAAGGCCTGAAGGCCACGAACAAGACCTCCAGGTCCTGACCTTCTTGCCAAGACCTCCAGGTCCTGACCTTCTTCCCAAGACCTCCAGGTCCTGACCTTCTTCCCATTACCTCCAGGTCCTGACCTTCTTGCCAAGACCTCCAGGTCCTGACCTTCTTCACAAGACCTCCAGGTCCTGACCTTCTTGCCAAGACCTCCAGGTCCTGACCTTCTTCCCAAGACCTCCAGGTCCTGACCTTCTTCACAAGACCTCCAGGTCCTGACCTTCTTGCCAAGACCTCCAGGTCCTGACCTTCTTCCCAAGACCTCCAGGTCCTGACCTTCTTCACAAGACCTCCAGGTCCTGACCTGAAGGAGAAGATGATGAAGATGATAAAGGAGAAGATGAAGATAAAGAAGATGAAGATGATGAAGAAGATAATGAAGATAATGAAGAAGGAAAAGATGAAAACTAAGATAAAGATGAAGATGATGAAGATGAAGAAGAAGATGTTGAACTTGATGAAGAACATCTGGTCTGTTCTTCATCAAGTTCAACGACCTTCAGTAGAAGTTCATGAGACAGAGCTGTCATCTGATTGGCCGGTTTACTTCCTGTCAGGAGGCTTCATCCTCGTTTCAACAATGTTCCCTATGTTTCCTCTTCATCTCCTTACCTCCTTTACTACCTCCTACCCTCTTTCATGACTAACTGCTTCTCAAGTTCTACTTCACTATCTCCTTTTACCTTGTTCTTGTTCTTCACTGCTTCCTTTCTTTCTGTCTGTCTATCTACCACAGTGTAGAGATACTCTGCTCCAAGTTAAAGTACTAGTACCACAGTGTAGAGATACTCTGCTCCAAGTTAAAGTACTAGTACCACAGTGTAGAGATACTCTGCTCCAAGTTAATGTACTAGTACCACAGTGTAGAGATACTCTGCTCCAAGTTAATGTACTAGTACCACAGTGTAGAGATACTCTGCTCCAAGTTAAAGAACTAGGACCACAGTGTAGAGATACTCTGCTCCAAGTTAATGTACTAGTACCACAGTGGAGAGATACTCTGCTCCAAGTTAAAGTACTAGTACCACAGTGTAGAGATACTCTGCTCCAAGTTAATGTACTAGTACCACAGTGTAGAGATACTCTGCTCCAAGTTAATGTACTAGTACCACAGTGTAGAGATACTCTGCTCCAAGTTAAAGAACTAGGACCACAGTGTAGAGATACTCTGCTCCAAGTTAATGTACTAGTACCACAGTGGAGAGATACTCTGCTCCAAGTTAAAGTACTAGTACCACAGTGTAGAGATACTCTGCTCCAAGTTAATGTACTGCATTCAACATTTTGTAATATTTGCATCAAAATGTGCTGAAAGTACCAAAAGTAAAAGTACTCATGATGCAGAATACTATGTATTATATGATTGATATATTAATGAGTTCATCACTCTGCTGCTCTGGCCCAAGGGCACCAGGTCAGGACCAGGATACTAGAGGACCAGGACCAGGATACTACAGGACCAATGACCAGGATACTACAGGACCAGGACCAGGATACTACAGGACCAGGACCAGGATACTACAGGACCAGGACCAGGATACTACAGGACCAGGACCAGGATACTACAGGACCAGAATACAAAAGGACCAGGACCAGGATACTAGAGGACCAGGATACTAGGGGACCAGGATACTACAGGACCAGGACCAGGATACTACAGGACCAGGATACTAGAGGACCAGGACCAGGATACTACAGGACCAATGACCAGGATACTACAGGACCAGGACCAGGACCAGGATACTAGGGGACCAGGATACTACAGGACCAGGACCAGGATACTACAGGACCAGGACCAGGATACAAAAGGACCAGGACCAGGATACAAAAGGACCAGGACCAGGATACTAGGGGACCAGGATATTACAGGACCAGGACCAGGATACTACAGGACCAGGATACTACAGGACCAGGATACAAAAGGACCAGGACCAGGATACTAGGGGACCAGGATACTACAGGACCAATGACCAGGATACTACAGGACCAGGACCAGGATACTAGGGGACCAGGATACTACAGGACCAGGACCAGGATACTACAGGACCAGGATACTAGAGGACCAGGATACTAGGGGACCAGGATACTACAGGACCAGGACCAGGATACTAGAGGACCAGGACCAGGATACTACAGGACCAATGACCAGGATACTAGGGGACCAGGATACTACAGGACCAGGACCAGGATACTAGAGGACCAGGATACTACAGGACCAGGACCAGGATACTACAGGGCCAGGACCAGGATACAAAATGACCAGGACCAGGATACTAGGGGACTAGGATACTACAGGACCAGGATACTAGAGGACCAGGACCAGGATACTAGAGGACCAGAACCAGGATATTACAGGACCAGGACCAGGATACTTGAGGACCAGGATACAGGACCAGGATACTACAGGACCAGGATACAGAACTAGGACCAGGAGGACCAGGACCCTCCAGGCTGTGTGCCATTCCTCTCCAGATTACTCTCTGTGTACATTCTGCCGTTCTTAAGCCCCTCGGCTGAGGGAGCCGACATGTGACCACAGTGGTGCGTTTGTTCATGACTGCTGGAGTCAGCTGACAGGTAGCACCCAGTCACCCTAACCCACCATGCTACCAAACACCACCACCTGAACCTGGACTTAGAGGCCCAGGGGGGTCACACGGAGGTCAACTGGTTTTAGGATCCGTAAGCTGATTGGACCGCATGCTAACCGGCTAATAGAGCGGATAACGAGCACGACACAGAAGAATGGTGTGAGATAGGTCAAGTGGCTTTACCCCGACCCACCGCTAAAGCTGAGTCAAGTCAGCATTTATATATATATACATATATATATATATGTATATATATATATATATATATATATATATATATATATAATATATCTCTGCTGCCCTAAACAGAATCACAAAGTTATATCTATTTTATAATGTAATAATGTTTCTTAAATACACTACATGTATTATAATTTATAAACATATTTTCCCCATCATCTTATGTTCTCATTGCACAGCTCCTGTCTTCCTCAGTTGCTCTGCTTCCAGTGCAGCTTGTTTTAAGTAGAGCTTTTATCCAATCAGATCTCACCTCTGTGTCTCTAGGTAGAACAGAGCCAGAGGCCTGCAGACTCACAAGTGAATCCATGTGCACTTTAAGTGAATGGGGACAATATTGTTGATTGTCATAGTGTTCAACCAATCAGATCTTTAGTTTGACATGTTGGGCGTATTCTTTGACGTGTCAGAGCTGCTAGCTGGCCTACAAGTACGTGATTGGTCAGTGGGCTAGCCTGACGTGTTGGGCGGTGACAATCCCAAAATCTGCTGCCTCTGTGAGCGGACATCTTCAGCCTCAAACGCATTAAAACGTATTCAAGAAATACAACTGGGGAGACTCGACTGTCTTCACTGGCATCCATGAATGGAGAAGGACTTCTTACTGGAACTAAAACACACGGATGTACTGAACAACCGTGAGATTAAACTCTTTATTAACAAAGAAAGGAGGATGGAGTTTGTCTTTAAATAGTGAACAGCAGCTCTGGTAAGTTAAATGTCTTTGTTTTTACATCTGCAGCAGCTTTAATATGTTTGTTTATATGTTATTATTTGTACAACTTGTTTTTATGAAGATGGATTTTTGTTTGGTTTTATATGTGATAGGAACCATTGTTACGTCCAGTGTTGCACTGGGGACATATTTAGCAGGTGCCAGTGTTGCCAACTTGGCGACTTTCTCACTAAATCTGGCGACTTTCTGAACCCTCATGGAGACTTTATTTGTCAAAAGCTACGAGTGACAAATCTAGAGATTTGTTCTTGTGTTGATGGAGACTTGTTCTGGTGTTGTTGGAGACTTGTGCTGGTGTTGATGGAGACTTGTTCTAGTGTTGATGGAGACTTGTTCTAGTGTTGATGGAGACTTGTTCTGGTGTTGTTGGAGACTTGTTCTGGTGTTGATGGAGACTTGTTCTGTTGATGGAGACTTGTTCTGGTGTTGTTGGAGACTTGTTCTGTTGATGGAGACTTGTTCTGGTGTTGATGGAGACTTGTTCTAGTGTTGATGGAGACTTGTTCTGGTGTTGATAGAGACTTGTTCTGTTGATGGAGACTTGTTCTGTTGATGGAGACTTGTTCTGGTGTTGATGGAGAATTGTTCTGTTGATGGAGACTTGTTCTAGTGTTGATGGAGACTTGTTCTGGTGTTGATGGAGACTTGTTCTAGTGTTGATGGAGACTTGTTCTGGTGTTGATGGAGACTTGTTCTAGTGTTGATGGAGACTTGTTCTGGTGTTGATGGAGACTTGTTCTGGTGTTGTTGGAGACTTGTTCTGGTGTTGATGGAGACTTGTTCTGGTGTTGATGGAGACTTGTTCTGGTGTTGATGGAGACTTGTTCTAGTGTTGATGGAGACTTGTTCTAGTGTTGATGGAGACTTGTTCTGTTGATGGAGACTTGTTCTGTTGATGGAGACTTGTTCTGGTGTTGTTGGAGACTTGTTCTGTTGATGGAGACTTGTTCTGGTGTTGATGGGACTTGTTCTGCTGTTGATGGAGACTTGTTCTAGTGTTGATGGAGACTTGTTCTGGTGTTGATGGAGACTTGTTCTGGTGTTGATGGAGACTTGTTCTGGTGTTGTTGGAGACTTGTTCTGGTGATGATGGAGACTTGTTCTGATGTTGTTGGAGACTTGTTCTGGTGTTGATGGAGACTTGTTCTGGTGTTGTTGGAGACTTGTTCTGGTGTTGGTGGAGACTTGTTCTGGTGTTGATGGAGACTTGTTCTGTTGATGGAGACTTGTTCTGGTGTTGATGGAGACTTGTTCTGGTGTTGATGGAGACTTGTTCTAGTGTTGATGGAGACTTGTTCTGTTGATGGAGACTTGTTCTGGTGTTGTTGGAGACTTGTTCTGTTGATGGAGACTTGTTCTGGTGTTGATGGGACTTGTTCTGGTGTTGATGGAGACTTGTTCTAGTGTTGATGGAGACTTGTTCTGGTGTTGATGGAGACTTGTTCTGGTGTTGTTGGAGACTTGTTCTGGTGTTGATGGAGACTTGTTCTAGTGTTGATGGAGACTTGTTCTGGTGTTGTTGGAGACTTGTTCTGGTGTTGTTGGAGACTTGTTCTAGTGTTGATGGAGACTTGTTCTGGTGTTGGAGACTTGTTCGAGTGTTGATGGAGACTTGTTCTGTTGATGGAGACTTGTTCTGGTGTTGTTGGAGACTTGTTCTGTTGATGGAGACTTGTTCTGGTGTTGATGGGACTTGTTCTGGTGTTGATGGAGACTTGTTCTAGTGTTGATGAAGACTTGTTCTGGTGTTGATGGAGACTTGTTCTGGTGTTGTTGGAGACTTGTTCTGGTGTTGGTGGAGACTTGTTCTGGTGTTGATGGAGACTTGTTCTGTTGATGGAGACTTGTTCTGGTGTTGATGGAGACTTGTTCTGGTGTTGATGGAGACTTGTTCTGGTGTTGATGGAGACTTGTTCTGGTGTTGATGGAGACTTGTTCTGGTGTTGATGGAGACTTGTTCTGTGTTGATGGAGACTTGTTCTGGTGTTGATGGAGACTTGTTCTAGTGTTGATGGAGACTTGTTCTGGTGTTGATGGAGACTTGTTCTAGTGTTGATGGAGACTTGTTCTGGTGTTGATGGAGACTTGTTCTGGTGTTGATGGAGACTTGTTCTGGTGTTGATGAGACTTGTTCTGGTGTTGATGGAGACTTGTTCTAGTGTTGATGGAGACTTGTTCTGGTGTTGATGGAGACTTGTTCTGGTGTTGATGGAGACTTGTTCTGGTGTTGATGGAGACTTGTTCTGGTGTTGATGGAGACTTGTTCTAGTGTTGATGGAGACTTGTTCTGTTGATGGAGACTTGTTCTGGTGTTGTTGGAGACTTGTTCTGGTGTTGATGGAGACTTGTTCTGGTGTTGATGGGACTTGTTCTGGTGTTCATGGAGACTTGTTCTAGTGTTGATGGAGACTTGTTCTGGTGTTGATGGAGACTTGTTCTGGTGTTGTTGGAGACTTGTTCTGGTGTTGTTGGAGACTTGTTCTGGTGTTGATGGAGACTTGTTCTGGTGTTGTTGGAGACTTGTTCTGGTGTTGGTGGAGACTTGTTCTGGTGTTGATGGAGACTTGTTCTGTTGATGGAGACTTGTTCTGGTGTTGATGGAGACTTGTTCTGGTGTTGATGGAGACTTGTTCTAGTGTTGATGGAGACTTGTTCTGGTGTTGATGGAGACTTGTTCTAGTGTTGATGGAGACTTGTTCTGGTGTTGATGGAGACTTGTTCTGGTGTTGTTGGAGACTTGTTCTGGTGTTGATGAGACTTGTTCTGGTGTTGATGGAGACTTGTTCTAGTGTTGATGGAGACTTGTTCTGGTGTTGATGGAGACTTGTTCTGGTGTTGATGGAGACTTGTTCTGGTGTTGATGGAGACTTGTTCTGGTGTTGATGGAGACTTGTTCTAGTGTTGATGGAGACTTGTTCTGTTGATGGAGACTTGTTCTGGTGTTGTTGGAGACTTGTTCTGGTGTTGATGGAGACTTGTTCTGGTGTTGATGGGACTTGTTCTGGTGTTGATGGAGACTTGTTCTGGTGTTGTTGGAGACTTGTTCTGGTGTTGTTGGAGACTTGTTCTGGTGTTGATGGAGACTTGTTCTGGTGTTGTTGGAGACTTGTTCTGGTGTTGGTGGAGACTTGTTCTGGTGTTGATGGAGACTTGTTCTGTTGATGGAGACTTGTTCTGGTGTTGATGGAGACTTGTTCTGGTGTTGATGGAGACTTGTTCTAGTGTTGATGGAGACTTGTTCTGGTGTTGATGGAGACTTGTTCTAGTGTTGATGGAGACTTGTTCTGGTGTTGATGGAGACTTGTTCTGGTGTTGTTGGAGACTTGTTCTGGTGTTGATGAGACTTGTTCTGGTGTTGATGGAGACTTGTTCTAGTGTTGATGGAGACTTGTTCTGGTGTTGATGGAGACTTGTTCTGGTGTTGATGGAGACTTGTTCTGGTGTTGATGGAGACTTGTTCTGGTGTTGATGGAGACTTGTTCTAGTGTTGATGGAGACTTGTTCTGTTGATGGAGACTTGTTCTGGTGTTGTTGGAGACTTGTTCTGGTGTTGATGGAGACTTGTTCTGGTGTTGATGGGACTTGTTCTGGTGTTGATGGAGACTTGTTCTAGTGTTGATGGAGACTTGTTCTGGTGTTGATGGAGACTTGTTCTGGTGTTGTTGGAGACTTGTTCTGGTGTTGAGACTTGTTCTGGTGTTGATGGAGACTTGTTCTAGTGTTGATGGAGACTTGTTCTGGTGTTGATGGAGACTTGTTCTGGTGTTGATGGAGACTTGTTCTGGTGTTGATGGAGACTTGTTCTGGTGTTGATGGAGACTTGTTCTAGTGTTGATGGAGACTTGTTCTGTTGATGGAGACTTGTTCTGGTGTTGTTGGAGACTTGTTCTGGTGTTGATGGAGACTTGTTCTGGTGTTGATGGGACTTGTTCTGGTGTTCATGGAGACTTGTTCTAGTGTTGATGGAGACTTGTTCTGGTGTTGATGGAGACTTGTTCTGGTGTTGTTGGAGACTTGTTCTGGTGTTGTTGGAGACTTGTTCTGGTGTTGATGGAGACTTGTTCTGGTGTTGTTGGAGACTTGTTCTGGTGTTGGTGGAGACTTGTTCTGGTGTTGATGGAGACTTGTTCTGTTGATGGAGACTTGTTCTGGTGTTGATGGAGACTTGTTCTGGTGTTGATGGAGACTTGTTCTAGTGTTGATGGAGACTTGTTCTGGTGTTGATGGAGACTTGTTCTAGTGTTGATGGAGACTTGTTCTGGTGTTGATGGAGACTTGTTCTGGTGTTGTTGGAGACTTGTTCTGGTGTTGATGAGACTTGTTCTGGTGTTGATGGAGACTTGTTCTAGTGTTGATGGAGACTTGTTCTGGTGTTGATGGAGACTTGTTCTGGTGTTGATGGAGACTTGTTCTGGTGTTGATGGAGACTTGTTCTGGTGTTGATGGAGACTTGTTCTAGTGTTGATGGAGACTTGTTCTGTTGATGGAGACTTGTTCTGGTGTTGTTGGAGACTTGTTCTGGTGTTGATGGAGACTTGTTCTGGTGTTGATGGGACTTGTTCTGGTGTTGATGGAGACTTGTTCTGGTGTTGTTGGAGACTTGTTCTGGTGTTGTTGGAGACTTGTTCTGGTGTTGATGGAGACTTGTTCTGGTGTTGTTGGAGACTTGTTCTGGTGTTGGTGGAGACTTGTTCTGGTGTTGATGGAGACTTGTTCTGTTGATGGAGACTTGTTCTGGTGTTGATGGAGACTTGTTCTGGTGTTGATGGAGACTTGTTCTAGTGTTGATGGAGACTTGTTCTGGTGTTGATGGAGACTTGTTCTAGTGTTGATGGAGACTTGTTCTGGTGTTGATGGAGACTTGTTCTGGTGTTGTTGGAGACTTGTTCTGGTGTTGATGAGACTTGTTCTGGTGTTGATGGAGACTTGTTCTAGTGTTGATGGAGACTTGTTCTGGTGTTGATGGAGACTTGTTCTGGTGTTGATGGAGACTTGTTCTGGTGTTGATGGAGACTTGTTCTGGTGTTGATGGAGACTTGTTCTAGTGTTGATGGAGACTTGTTCTGTTGATGGAGACTTGTTCTGGTGTTGTTGGAGACTTGTTCTGGTGTTGATGGAGACTTGTTCTGGTGTTGATGGGACTTGTTCTGGTGTTGATGGAGACTTGTTCTAGTGTTGATGGAGACTTGTTCTGGTGTTGATGGAGACTTGTTCTGGTGTTGTTGGAGACTTGTTCTGGTGTTGTTGGAGACTTGTTCTGGTGTTGTTGGAGACTTGTTCTGGTGTTGATGGAGACTTGTTCTGGTGTTGTTGGAGACTTGTTCTGGTGTTGGTGGAGACTTGTTCTGGTGTTGATGGAGACTTGTTCTGTTGATGGAGACTTGTTCTGGTGTTGATGGAGACTTGTTCTGGTGTTGATGGAGACTTGTTCTAGTGTTGATGGAGACTTGTTCTGTTGATGGAGACTTGTTCTGGTGTTGTTGGAGACTTGTTCTGTTGATGGAGACTTGTTCTGGTGTTGATGGGACTTGTTCTGGTGTTGATGGAGACTTGTTGTAGTGTTGATGGAGACTTGTTCTGGTGTTGATGGAGACTTGTTCTGGTGTTGTTGGAGACTTGTTCTGGTGTTGTTGGAGACTTGTTCTGGTGTTGATGGAGACTTGTTCTAGTGTTGATGGAGACTTGTTCTGGTGTTGTTGGAGACTTGTTCTGGTGTTGTTGGAGACTTGTTCTAGTGTTGATGGAGACTTGTTCTGGTGTTGTTGGAGACTTGTTCTGTTGATGGAGACTTGTTCTGGTGTTGATGGGACTTGTTCTGGTGTTGATGGAGACTTGTTCTAGTGTTGATGAAGACTTGTTCTGGTGTTGTTGGAGACTTGTTCTGGTGTTGGTGGAGACTTGTTCTGGTGTTGATGGAGACTTGTTCTGGTGTTGATGGAGACTTGTTCTGTTGATGGAGACTTGTTCTGGTGTTGATGGAGACTTGTTCTGGTGTTGATGGAGACTTGTTCTGGTGTTGATGGAGACTTGTTCTGGTGTTGATGGAGACTTGTTCTGTTGATGGAGACTTGTTCTGGTGTTGATGGAGACTTGTTCTAGTGTTGATGGAGACTTGTTCTGGTGTTGATGGAGACTTGTTCTAGTGTTGATGGAGACTTGTTCTGGTGTTGATGGAGACTTGTTCTGGTGTTGATGGAGACTTGTTCTGGTGTTGATAAGACTTGTTCTGGTGTTGATGGAGACTTGTTCTATTGTTGATGGAGACTTGTTCTGGTGTTGATGGAGACTTGTTCTGGTGTTGATGGAGACTTGTTCTGGTGTTGATGGAGACTTGTTCTGGTGTTGATGGAGACTTGTTCTGGTGTTGATGGAGACTTGTTCTAGTGGTGATGGAGACTTGTTCTGTTGATGGAGACTTGTTCTGGTGTTGTTGGAGACTTGTTCTGTTGATGGAGACTTGTTCTGGTGTTGATGGGACTTGTTCTGGTGTTGATGGAGACTTGTTCTAGTGTTGATGGAGACTTGTTCTGGTGTTGATGGAGACTTGTTCTGGTGTTGATGGAGACTTGTTCTGGTGTTGATGGAGACTTGTTCTTGTTAGGGGGGTCTGGGGCCCACAGGGAGCAGGACTCAAAAGCAGACTCAAGGCGAGGTAGATAGGTTCCACGTACAAGTTCTTTACTTTGATCAGGGTTCGGTACACAGGAGAGGCACACAGGGAAATATCGCTGATACGCTCCTCAAACATCTCCGAGACAAACTGGCACAGGACAAGGAGGAAACACAGACTAAATACACAGGGGAACGAGGCCCAGGTGGAAGCAATGAGGGCGGGGCTTGTAATCACCCAGGAGGACGGCACACGAGGAGGGGGGGTGTCTGAAACGAGAGACAAGGTGAGTGATAGACAACACAACAGGAACAGACTGTGACAACAAACACTTACCAGAAGTGTTGATGGAGTACATGTTCTGTTGATGGAGACTTGTTCTGGTGTTGTTGGAGACTTGTTCTGTTGATGGAGACTTGTTCTGGTGTTGATGGGACTTGTTCTGGTGTTGATGGAGACTTGTTCTAGTGTTGATGGAGACTTGTTCTGGTGTTGATTGGAGACTTGTTCTGGTGTTGTTGGAGACTTGTTCTGGTGTTGATGGAGACTTGTTCTGGTGTTGATTGGAGACTTGTTCTGGTGTTGATGGAGACTTGTTCTGTGTTGATGGAGACTTGTTCTGGTGTTGATGGAGACTTGTTCTGGTGTTGATGGAGACTTGTTCTGGTGTTGATGGAGACTTGTTCTGGTGTTGATGGAGACTTGTTCTGTTGATGGAGACTTGTTCTGGTGTTGATGGAGACTTGTTCTAGTGTTGATGGAGACTTGTTCTGGTGTTGATGGAGACTTGTTCTAGTGTTGATGGAGACTTGTTCTGGTGTTGATGGAGACTTGTTCTGGTGTTGATGGAGACTTGTTCTGGTGTTGATAAGACTTGTTCTGGTGTTGATGGAGACTTGTTCTATTGTTGATGGAGACTTGTTCTGGTGTTGATGGAGACTTGTTCTGGTGTTGATGGAGACTTGTTCTGGTGTTGATGGAGACTTGTTCTGGTGTTGATGGAGACTTGTTCTGGTGTTGATGGAGACTTGTTCTAGTGGTGATGGAGACTTGTTCTGTTGATGGAGACTTGTTCTGGTGTTGTTGGAGACTTGTTCTGTTGATGGAGACTTGTTCTGGTGTTGATGGGACTTGTTCTGGTGTTGATGGAGACTTGTTCTAGTGTTGATGGAGACTTGTTCTGGTGTTGATGGAGACTTGTTCTGGTGTTGATGGAGACTTGTTCTGGTGTTGATGGAGACTTGTTCTTGTTAGGGGGGTCTGGGGCCCACAGGGAGCAGGACTCAAAAGCAGACTCAAGGCGAGGTAGATAGGTTCCACGTACAAGTTCTTTACTTTGATCAGGGTTCGGTACACAGGAGAGGCACACAGGGAAATATCGCTGATACGCTCCTCAAACATCTCCTAGACAAACTGGCACAGGACAAGGAGGAAACACAGACTAAATACACAGGGGAACGAGGCCCAGGTGGAAGCAATGAGGGCGGGGCTTGTAATCACCCAGGAGGACGGCACACGAGGAGGGGGGGTGTCTGAAACGAGAGACAAGGTGAGTGATAGACAACACAACAGGAACAGACTGTGACAACAAACACTACCCAGAAGGTCTGGGCGTAACAGTTCTGTTGATGGAGACTTGTTCTGGTGTTGTTGGAGACTTGTTCTGTTGATGGAGACTTGTTCTGGTGTTGATGGGACTTGTTCTGGTGTTGATGGAGACTTGTTCTAGTGTTGATGGAGACTTGTTCTGGTGTTGATGGAGACTTGTTCTGGTGTTGTTGGAGACTTGTTCTGGTGTTGATGGAGACTTGTTCTGGTGTTGTTGGAGACTTGTTCTGGTGTTGATGGAGACTTGTTCTAGTGTTGATGGAGACTTGTTCTGGTGTTGTTGGAGACTTGTTCTAGTGTTGATGGAGACTTGTTCTGGTGTTGGAGACTTGTTCGAGTGTTGATGGAGACTTGTTCTGTTGATGGAGACTTGTTCTGGTGTTGTTGGAGACGTGTTCTGTTGATGGAGACTTGTTCTGGTGTTGATGGGACTTGTTCTGGTGTTGATGGAGACTTGTTCTAGTGTTGATGAAGACTTGTTCTGGTGTTGTTGGAGACTTGTTCTAGTGTTGATGGAGACTTGTTCTGGTGTTGATGGAGACTTGTTCTGGTGTTGTTGGAGACTTGTTCTGGTGTTGATGAGACTTGTTCTGGTGTTGATGGAGACTTGTTCTAGTGTTGATGGAGACTTGTTCTGGTGTTGATGGAGACTTGTTCTGGTGTTGATGGAGACTTGTTCTGGTGTTGATGGAGACTTGTTCTGGTGTTGATGGAGACTTGTTCTGGTGTTGATGGAGACTTGTTCTAGTGTTGATGGAGACTTGTTCTGTTGATGGAGACTTGTTCTGGTGTTGTTGGAGACTTGTTCTGGTGTTGATGGAGACTTGTTCTGGTGTTGATGGGACTTGTTCTGGTGTTGATGGAGACTTGTTCTAGTGTTGATGGAGACTTGTTCTGGTGTTGATGGAGACTTGTTCTGGTGTTGTTGGAGACTTGTTCTGGTGTTGTTGGAGACTTGTTCTGGTGATGATGGAGACTTGTTCTGGTGTTGTTGGAGACTTGTTCTGGTGTTGATGGAGACTTGTTCTGGTGTTGTTGGAGACTTGTTCTGGTGTTGGTGGAGACTTGTTCTGGTGTTGATGGAGACTTGTTCTGTTGATGGAGACTTGTTCTGGTGTTGATGGAGACTTGTTCTGGTGTTGATGGAGACTTGTTCTAGTGTTGATGGAGACTTGTTCTGTTGATGGAGACTTGTTCTGGTGTTGTTGGAGACTTGTTCTGTTGATGGAGACTTGTTCTGGTGTTGATGGGACTTGTTCTGGTGTTGATGGAGACTTGTTCTAGTGTTGATGGAGACTTGTTCTGGTGTTGATGGAGACTTGTTCTGGTGTTGTTGGAGACTTGTTCTGGTGTTGTTGGAGACTTGTTCTAGTGTTGATGGAGACTTGTTCTGGTGTTGGAGACTTGTTCGAGTGTTGATGGAGACTTGTTCTGTTGATGGAGACTTGTTCTGGTGTTGTTGGAGACTTGTTCTGTTGATGGAGACTTGTTCTGGTGTTGATGGACTTTTTGATGGAGACTTGTTCTGGTGTTGATGGGACTTGTTCTGGTGTTGATGGAGACTTGTTCTAGTGTAGATGAAGACTTGTTCCGGTGTTGTTGGAGACTTGTTCTGGTGTTGGTGGAGACTTGTTCTGGTGTTGATGGAGACTTGTTCTGGTGTTGAAGGAGACTTGTTCTGTTGATGGAGACTTGTTCTGGTGTTGATGGGACTTGTTCTGGTGTTGATGGAGACTTGTTCTAGTGTTGATGAAGACTTGTTCTGGTGTTGTTGGAGACTTGTTCTGGTGTTGATGGAGACTTGTTCTGGTGTTGTTGGAGACTTGTTCTGGTGTTGTTGGAAACTTGTTCTGGTGTTGGAGTTTTCTGGTCTTGTGATGTTGAAGCTCGTACGTTCTGCTCTGTGGTGAACGAGCAGCGGTGCTGCCGTGAGCTCCAAAGCTCTCACAGGTCAGTCTCACAGGTCAGTCTCACAGGTCAGTCTCACAGGTCAGTCTCACAGGTCAGTCTCACAGGTCAGTCTCACATTGTCAGTCTCACATTGTCAGTCTCACAGGTCAGTCTCACAGGTCAGTCTCACAGGTCAGTCTCACAGAAGCCTCGTGCAGCAGTCAGAGCAGACGTACTCTCTGCAGTTAGTGCATCTACAGGTGTTGAGCTTCATTTTTACACGAAACAAATAATAACCGTAGCTGAGTTCCAGCTGCAGGACAGCAGTGAAGGCCCAGGTATGAAATGCACGGCTGCTACACACTGAGAGCAGAGGACAAACCAATGAAGACTGAACCTCCTTCATTTATTCTCTTCATTCTGTTCTTATCGTTTTACTTGATTGAATGATTTAGATCTTCAGAAACCAGGAAAGTACTCCTTAACTGCAGCAAAAGTACTTTGTCTTACTCTGTCTGTCTGTCTGTCCTGAATCTAAACTAATCAGAGGATTTAAACCTCCATCAGTTTATCACAGTGGGGGGCGTTCCATTTCCTTCTTCCTCTAACCTCTTCTTTCCTGACTTCTGTTCTCTTTATCTTGTCCACCATCCTTCTTCATGGGCTCCTTCTTTCCTTTCCTACCTTCTACTTCTTCCTCTTTGTCCTCTCTTCCTCTCTCCTCCTCCTCTCCTCTCCTCCTCCTCTCCTCCTCCTCTCCTCCTCTAGTTTCATAGTGTTGCCTCATGCCTCAGAGAGCAGAAGCAACATAAATGCTTTAGTCAGACTTTCTCTTCTCCTGTCTCTTTAATATTTCAACGTTTTAGCTCCATGACGACATTCAGAGAGAGGAGGTGAAACTCTGCTCCTCCACGACCTGAGGAGAGAAGAAGAAGAGGAGGAGGTGGAGGTGAAACTCTGCTCCTACACGACCTGAGGAGAGAAGAAGAAGAAGAAGAAGAAGAAGAAGAAGAAGAAGAAGAAGAAGAAGAAGAAGAAGAAGAAGAAGAAGAAGAAGAAGAAGAAGAAGAAGAAGAAGAAGAAGAAGAAGAAGAAGAAGAAGAAGGAGGAGGAGGAGGAGGAGGAGGAGGAGGAGGAGGAGGAGGAGGAGGAGGAGGAGGAGGAGGAGGAGGAGGAGGAGGAGGAGGAGGAGGAGGAGGAGGAGGAGGAGGAGGAGGAGGAGGAGGAGGAGGAGGAGGAGGAGGAGGAGGAGGAGGAGGAGGAACTCTGCTCCAACACAACCTGAGGAGAGAAGAAGAAGAGGAGGAGGTGAAACTCTGCTCCAACACAACCTGAGGAGAGAAGAAGAAGAAGAAGAAGAGAAGAAGGAGAAGATTTCGATTTTTAACTTCCTTTTATTGATCCAGGAGACACCAGATCACTGTCACGTCATCGAATCAAAAAAATAAATACATAAACAAACAACACATCCAACCACAGAAACATACCAACATCTCATACATGAACGATCAGCTCTCCTCCTCCCCCACGGAGCATAAACCCCCCCAACAGTCACATCGTCCATCATTTTATAATAAGTGTGTTCCACCCTCAGTCTGGCCTTTAGCAGTCCCTTCAGAACCGGTACCAGCTCCACACTGCCGGCACTCTGAGCCCGGTTCCTGCGTGTTGTTACTTAGCCGTACCGGACAAAAGGTTCACCAAAGTGTGGACCGCTTTCCTCTTAGCCGAGTATTTGGGACCAAAGACAAACAAAACAAACATAAAAACACCTTTTAAAAAGTTCAATCAGTGCTGACAGCCGAGGACACTGAACAAACCGATGTACAAGAGTTTCACTCTGGGAACAGACCAAACACCCCTCCCCCAGCTCAGGATCACGGTGCGCTCTGTACTGTTTGTGACTATTGCCCCGTATACAACCCTCCACTGGAGGTCTGCTGTCCGCTTTTCAATGGGCAGCTTGTACAGAGACCGCCAGCTGCCTTTCGGGGAAATATCTGGACCAAAGAACTCAGTCCCCACAGAGGGGGAGATGGACAGAGAGGGGAAGCAGTACTCAAAGCCGTCATACCACTGGTCACACAGAGTTCGGTTTGCAACAAACTCTCTCTGGGGTATGGACAGGGCGGCACAGACTTCCTCCACCACTCTGTTGATCAGCCGGACTGAGGTGATGCTGCTGTTGTCTCTCAGGCCCTCCATCGATGTCGCCGTCATCCTCATCAGATGGCCCAGTTTGGTGCAGCCAGCCTCTCTGAGACTCACTCGCAGGCTGGCAGATTGCAGAGTTTGAGTCTTTATAAAGTTGCTGAGCAACAAAGGTTCCTCAAACAACCACATTCCAGGAACCTCATTTGTGGCATGTGTGGGTTGGAGAATCTGCCACGCCTGCAGTACAGAGCTGTAGAACGATGTAAGTCCCGTAAAGTCCAAAGTCTCTGGTTGTAGGAGGAACAGCTGCTTGTTGTAGCCCAACCGCCCAGCTCTCCTCAGCAGCCAACGAGCTGTGTCGAGCCAGTCTGGGCCACAGTCGTAGAGCAGTCTTTGAGCTGTCCGGAGTCGAAAAGAGGCAATTTTGGACTGGATGTCAATCAGTCCGTGCTCCCCTTCATCAACAAGCAGGTACAGAGCTGCTGCCCGGACCCACTGCTTGCCAGACCAGAAAAAGTATACGATGGATCTCTGGATGTCCTCAATCAGGCCTCTCGGTGGCGTCAGAGCGATGAGTCTGTGCCACAGAGTCGAGGCAACTAAGTTATTGGCAACCAGAACTCTTCCCCGATATGACAACTGGGGTAGCAACCATTTCCATTTAGAAAAACACTTTCTCCTTCACTCCCTCCCAGTTCTTTGCTTGAAAGCTCTTGCTGCCCAAGAAAACTCCCAGGACTTTCAGTCCCTCTTGCCCCCACTCCAGTCCACCAGGCAGACTAGGTGCTGCCCGGTCCCTCCACTGTCCCACCAACAAGGCTTCACTCTTGGCCCAGTTCACCCTTGCAGATGATGCCTTTTCATAAAACAATAAGGTATCCTGCAAACATTGATTGTCCTTCTGACTGGTGACAAAGACACATATATCATCTGCATAAGCAGATACAATAGGAGGACGATCAAGACTGGAGGACCCCGGCAGTGAGAGACCGCTGAGTCAGCCTCTCAACCTGCACAGCAAGGGCTCAATAGCTAAGCTATATAGTTGACCTGAAATAGGACAACCCTGTCTTATCCCTCGATGTACAGGGATTGGCCAACTCAGCCCTGCCCCCGTCTTCACCAAACATTGAGCACCACTGTACAATAATCCAACCCAAGCCAAAGAAACATCACCAAAACCAAAAGCCCTCAGTGCAGAAAACAGATAAGAGTGATCCACCCTATCAAAGGCTTTCTCCTGATCCAAAGACACAACACCAGAGTTACATTAGTTTTCCATGGCAATCCATGGCATAGTTCCTCATCTCGCCCGGACTGGTGGTCACTCTGCCTCCTGGAAGCCTAAGGCCTGTCATCTGCTTCCTCTGTGCCACCGATCTCTCCAGGTTGAAGAAGAAAGAGCTCGGGGGGTCCATGTCCTTCAGGTGGAGGAAGCGAGACATGACCAGAGCTCCCCAACCAATCACATGACATGTCTTTAATGTGCTTCTGGCAGTAGACTTCATGATGCATCATCCAATGAGATCTATAGCGACAATAATGATCTCAACTCTTTCAGAATAAGTAATAAAAACAAGCCCAACGAGGATCTAACTGATACTCATTAATATGAGGATATATGTACTGTATGCCTCATGTATCATGTACTATATGTGTGTATGTACATGTATGTGTAGATCACCATGTAGAACTAGCAGTGTGAATATGTGTGTGTGAATCTGTGTGTGGGCGGATCAGTATGTGTATTATTCATCATCAGACATTCAATCAACTGAAGCAGTGAAGATCAATAGTGTGTGATTCTCTCTGTTCTCATCATGATCCACCTTCATCATGTTCTACAGTAATGATCTGCTGCTGTACTAATAACACTGTCATATCATTATGAGTGCTTTAACCTCATGCATGCAACCAGCCATCAAGAGGACATGAGAGCAAGTACACACTAAGCACACACACATTACTCAGAATGCTGAGTCAGCACAATATGTGCCATGGTAATGTAATGAACACATCCATAAGTTTATTAAGCGCCAAATCAACTTGACCAACAGCGCGGCATGCAGCGGCTTTCCCCATGTTCTCCGCATCGCCGACACTACAACAACGCAGCACTCGCACAACAGCTCAAGGCTGCATCCAGTCTGTGGGACAGGCAGTGTGGTGTTCAATGTCTGCTCCAGAAGCTCTGTAAATAAATGATTCCTTGTGCGCAGAATGGACAGCGCTCGTATAGGAAGTCATCATGATGTGATAACGGATCTTGGCGATGTGGAAGAACTCTCTCCCTATAAAACGCTCATCTAACTAATATCCTCCTTCATCAGTGGATCTCTGAGGAAGGGAGCTGCACATTAATGCAATAGAGGCTTCTTAGTTTGCTCCGCTGCTTTTAAGGATCACCGTGTGTCTCACTTTACATGCATTTCATGAACTCCCATATAACCCCCAGTATATGCGCAAGCGCATTAGACTACCGTATATGACAGGAGCTGCCATGTTTTCCGGGGGAGTGGCATCTTATCCAGCTACCTTCAGTTAGCCTGCGCTGGAGCAGGTTCAAGCTTATGGATGTGTTGCCATGGTGATTTTGCCAAACTTGCTTCGTGGAACCGAAAAGCCTGATCTACGTCATCTTATCCTGAAAATTATCCGGCTAACTCAGTTAGCCAGGTACGAGGAACGGGGCCCTGGACTGCTGCCTTTATCTTGTAAATAAAATATATTCTTTCACTGTTAAATAATATGCTATACTTGTAAAGCTTATATTGCGGAGTTGTGAGGTCACTGTAAGTAGGTCAAAAACTCCGAACAGGGCATTCCGTCGCCTGTTCGCACGATAGAAACAGATACAGTGGCCCTGAAAGTAACGCTTGCTTAAACCACCAGATTAGGGCGGAAACTGCCATCTTAGAGTTAGGAAAAGAGCTCTCTTATCTATTCACACAGAGACTTCGAAATAGCTTAGAACTGCACCCTTTCCGGCACCTTGAGTGTTAACAACATTTCACACACACTGACGTTCCAGAGAAGGCGGGATCCAGAAGTGAGCCAGTGTGGGTGAAGTTGCCCAGAGCTCCACCAGGCTATCTGGAAAGCTAAAAACCAGATCCGCCTCCATCTTTGCTTTGACCAATGGGCTCCAAAAGGAGGACCTATGACACCGCATGCGCATCTCTGTATTAAGCGCCCTTAGGTTTCACTTTGACACACCTTGTTAGAGTCCGGGCTCGTTCAACTGCTGGACATAATACTTCTGTCACAAATAAATGTTTAATTGCTTGAATTGAGCTAAACGCCTCGATCTCAGTCTGTTACTCAAGTTCCATTCTCAACATGGTAGCAGCGTTCGGTTACTAACGATCCAAGAGGATTTTTCATCGAGTAACGGACTTTTCTTCTTCCCACAGAAAGAAAAAAGGCGTTTTCCCGAGAGGCTGGGAGGCCGGTTGCCGACCGGAGCCATTCTGTTCACACCTCGGGAACCTGGTCAAGCAGCGCTGCAATAAAAGGTGAGCAGAGCCAATTTAATTGAAATCTGCAGATTGTCTTTAGTAACTAAATTGTATTGACCAGAAGTACTGAGCTGTGAGTATGAATTGCATTGACTAAATTGCTAAAGATAAAGATACGTAGCATTGTGACAGGATTGTTGTGACAAGCAGTGTGGGTTTCTTTTTCTTTTCTTTTTAGCATAGAATGTACATGTGTGTGTGTGGATCTGACAGAAACTGACGATTGTGAAATTGCATAGGCTGACAGTGTGTTCACCGCGTAGGTTTTGAGGACTGTTCGGAAGTCACACAGCCGTGGCGAAAGCTTCGGTTTGCTGACCAATGACGGTCTGAAAAGACTGAATAACGGGCCATATTGTTGATTTATGTGACATAGCAAGCTGATGTTTGGATCACGTATATAGAAATTGTTGTTGAAATACGCTGATGTGAAAAGAGTGTGTGTCTGGAGACTGCAAAACGCCATTTCCTTAGGGACCAGCTTCGTGAAAAGCGTTCACTGTAAAACGCAGATCCATTACTTGGTTTGATGAACGAGTATTTCAGTAGTGGCAGTGTATGGGTTTGAGTGCAGCAGAGATGTGCTCTGGGAAGACATCGATTCAATTGTAACACAAGATATCTCCACTTTCTTCGGAACCGTGTTTCCATAAGGCGTACTTTGTAAAAAATAAGTTCAAATAGAACTTCCAGACGTGGTTCGGGTGCGATTATTTGTGGATCACGGCAGTGTGTGGGAGATTGAGTGTGGATTAAAGATCTCTGGGAGACGCCCACTTCCTCAGGGGACCGGTTTCGTGCAAACGCTATAAAAACAGATCGATAAGTGATTTGTGCGTGTTGACAGAAAAGGCAGTGTGTGGGTTCGATTTGGTATGATTGATGAGTGATTGCGTGGAGCGTACATGTGTAGAGACAGTACATGTGTTAGAGACAGCTGAGAATTGGAGTTGAAGTGTTTCCAAGGTTCGTGTGCTTTTCAGTGATTGACGGTAGTGGAGCAACGCACACACATGAGACATAAGCCTTGCACCCATCACAGTAACACAAACATTAGAGGTTAGAATAAAGACAGCTTAGGACAAGATAGAGCGGCTCAGATTTGCGCTAATATATGTGTCAGTTTTACTTACAGGGTTAGAGAAATTACAGATTTATTAGGAGATGTGTTGGTTAGGGCTCGCAAAATTTGTTAAAGTGAAAACAGAACAGGCAGACAGACAGGCAACAGACTGAATTAGGGAGTGAAGCATAGAGTAGAATTTAGATAAGAACCAGGTGCAGCTGTAGGGAGTGTGAGAGATAGTAGCTAGGGACAGTTCGAGTCTCGTTCAAGGTTGAAGGGCACAAGAAAATTTGCCAGAAGCTTTGGCTCCCTCTGGTGGCTATTCAGGAGCACAGCTTTGGCTCCCTCTGGTGGCAGTTCAGGTACTGCAAGAAGAAAATTTGCCAGAAGCTTTGGCTCCATCTGGTGGCAGTTCAGGTACTGCAAGAAGAAAATTTGACAGGAGCTTTGGCTCCCTCTGTTGGCACTTCAGGAACTGCAAGAAGAACATTTGACAGGAGCGTTGGCTCCAACTGGTGGACATTCGAGAGTACTGCATCAAAAATTTGAAATTTGAAATTTGAAAAAAGAAAGAAAAATTTGAAATTTGAAATTTTGAAAAAAGAAATAAAATAAATAAATCATTTGAATTGAATTGAAAAAAAAATAAATAAAAAAAAACACAAGAAGATATGGCTAGGAGCTGTGGCTCCATCTGGAGGCTATTCAGGAGAACTGCGTGCAAAATTGAAGAAAGCACTCACAGACACAGGAGGAAAGACTGTATGGAAAAGAGACAACATCCATTGGGATAACTGCATGAAACGATGGCAAGAGGAGGGATGGTGGAAGGCGGCCAGTCCACTACCTCCATCAGTCAACAACCTCCGGCTTTTCACCAACGATTTGACGAAACGAGTGGCTCAAGCACAGACTGCAGAGACAAATCAAACGACAAATCAAACCAAGCGATGGGGGTTCGCTAACACACTGAAGCAAGCCCGCAAAGACAGAGAAGAGGAACAGCGAGTGGCAATGATGGCACTAGGAATGGCCATCACAGATCGGATGCAGGTGGACATGCCAACCGGAAAAGAAAAAACCAGCCCCCATCTGTCACTCGACATCACCTCACTCAACATCAACCCCCTTGACGTCACCCCTACCACTCAAGCCCCGGTAGGTCCAGAAAAGACTGCACAGGAACCGGGCCAGGCATCTCTGCCCTCGGCCCCTCCCCCGCCCTCAACTGGCCTGTATCCAGCACTTCCTCCAGTTCCTCCCCCATACTCCCCGAATAATCCATTTATACAAGCACCGATGAGACAAGTAAAGGGAGGACTGCTCACAGGAGCCTTCCAGATGGCCCTGGATGAATGGTGCACCATCGACACGCACTCCACCTCAACAGAGCGAGCGATGAGAGGCATGATGGAGAGGGTGAAAACATTGGAAAGAGCTATGACAAGAGTCCCCATAGACGAAGAAGATCCTGAGACAGCAGAGAGAGGCCAGCAGGCCAACGAGGATGAAGCAGAGGCCCAGCAGCAGAGACACTTCGATCAGGAGTGCATTCAGCGACACCATGGCAAATCGTGTTCAGATCATCCAGCTACAACTGCCTGTTTGGCTCAGGTCCCGGCTAAATTATGGACCTCAGGGGCCTATGACGTTGGCCGCCTGACTACGGAACCCATCAAAGTCACATTCACAGACCCACATCAGCTTCCAGTGTACAGACCCCAATATCGCCTGAAACAAGAACAACTGGAAGGCATTTGGCCGACGATTGAAGGCCTGCTCCAAGCTGGAGTCATCTACCCCACCTCATCAGAGTTCAACACTCCCATACTTCCGGTTCCAAAGGCAGGAGGAAAAGGATGGAGGATGGTCCAGGATTTCCGCCCCGTGAACGAAATCACAGTTCCAACAGGTCATCCGGTTCCAGATCCTCATCTCTCTCTCAGCAATTTGAGCCCTGCACACACCCACTTCACAGTAGTAGATCTGGCCAACGCTTTCTTCAGTGTCCCACTGCACAAAGACTCTCAGCCTATCTTCGCTTTCACCTTTAATGATCAGCAGTATACGTATGCCTCCCTACCCCAGGGCTACAGGTGCTCCCCAGGCCTATTCAACCACCACTTACGCCTTCATCTTGCTGACCTCTCCCTCCCAGAAGGCGTAGTTCTCATTCAATATGTTGATGATCTGCTTCTGGCAGCAACGTCAGCAGCTCTCTGCCTTGATTCCACTGTCCGACTCCTCACTCTATTAGCCGAAAAGGGCTACAAAGTCAAACGTTCAAAGGTACAGTTCGCCAGACGCCAAGTGTTGTTTTTGGGTCGCAATGTTTCATCAGACGGGCAAGGCCTGTCACACACGCACAGGACCACCATCTTGCAACATCCCCAACCACTCACTGTGGCCGCTCTCCTCTCATTTCTGGGCTTAACAGGCTACTCACGAGCCCATATCCCAGACTACACCAACCACACCACCATTCTCAGAGAGATGTTGAAGGAAGTGGGCCCCAGAAATCTTACTGCCAACCTCACATGGACAGCAGAGGGTCAAACAGCCTTCACCCGCTTGAAGCAAGCACTTGCACATGCCGCCGCACTCATGTCCCCAGACTACTCCCTACCGTTCCACCTTGATGTTTCTGAAAGACACAGCCTACTCAATGCTGTACTCTTCCAGAAAAAGGGGGGTGAAAGAGACGTACTGATGTATCATTCATCAAAACTTGACGCTGTGGAAAACGGTCAATCCACGTGCGCAAGGTATGTTGCAGCAGTGGCAAAAGCAATTGAAAAAACTTCTCATATTGTCATGGGCCATCCACTGGAAGTACACACGCATCATGGCGTGGCGGCATTCCTGATGAGTAAAGAATTCACGTTCAGTGCCGCAAGGAAAACAAAGATTCAACACACTTGCACCATGCCACACATCACCTTTGTGCCAGCCACAAGAAATATGACAGCTAACTTCACGGATGGACAACCACATGTGTGCGAGGAAGTTGCAGTACAAGAAAACAAATTGAGATCGGATCTCCAGAACACTCCCCACCTCACAGCTGAAGCCTGGCTCTACACGGATGGTTGCTGCTACAAAGGAGAAGAAGGGAACATTGCATCCTATGCAGTGGTGGAACAGAAGAGTGATGGCTATCACCAAACAGTGGAGTCAGGGATACTGCCACAACCCGCTTCGGCACAACTAGCGGAAGTGGAAGCACTGATTCAGGCTCTGAAGTGGAGCACGGACAAAATTGTAAATATCTTCACAGATTCGGCTTACGCCCATGGAGCGGCCCACATCGATGGCCCTGTATGGCGAAGACGAAATTTCACCACTTCAAATGACCACCCCATAAAACACGAAGCAGCTATGAGAAGGCTGGTAGAAGCAATCCAACTACCAAAGGGGGTGGCCATCATGAAATGCAAAGGACATGACACAATCAAATCACGAATCAGCGCCGGTAATGACGCGGCAGACAAAGCAGCAAAGAAAACTGGAGGCTACACACCTCGCCAAATGGTTATGAAGCCAACATCCGGCCCACCTGAGCTCACCATCGAACACATCAAAGATCATCAAAAGAAAGCAGGACCTTATGAATGGTCCGAATGGACACGAAAAGGAGCCTCAAAAGACAAAGAAGGTCTGTGGAGAGCCCACGACGGCAGAGTGGTTGCCTCAGCAGAACTGTGTGCAGCACTCCTACCAGGGGCCCACGGACCCACACACGAGGGAAAGAAACGGACATTGGACAATTTAAAACAACTATGGTGGCATCCGCACATGGAAGCGATATCTTTCCTCTTCTGCGATGAATGTCAAATTTGTGGCAATCACAATTCAAGAAAACCATTCAAGACACCGATGGGATCTTATCCCGTGCCCTCAGCCTGTTTCCAAGACATCAGCATAGATTATACAGATATGGGACCAGAGAACAGAGTGCAGGGAAAGAGGTACATCTTGGTAATGGTAGACAGATTTTCAAGATGGGTGGAAGCAATTCCCACCAAGAGAGAAGACGCGCAGACAGTTGTAAAGTGGCTGCAGACAGAACTGATTCCCCGTTACGGAGTGCCGAGATGCATCCGCTCCGATAACGGGATCACACTTTAGCAACACCATGATCGCACAGGTAGAGCAATTTCTGGGAATCACACACCGATTCGGGTCAGTCTATCACCCGCAATCTCAGGGCCTGGTGGAACGAGCGAATCAGACCCTTAAGGCCAAAATTGCCAAAGTTTGCGCGGGCTCCAAATTAACATGGGTTGAGGCCCTGCCCCTGGCCCTTATGGCCATGAGGTCCGGAAAAGGGGGAGAAACACATCTCTCCCCACACGAGATCATGACTGGCCGGTCGATGCCAGGTCCACCCAGAGATGGAGGTCATATGCCACCTCTAGATGTACAGCAGATTGAAATGTCTGACTATATGAGTGCCCTAACTTCTCTTACTGAAGCTCTCTCCAAACAGATCGAGAGGACTCGAGCAGTACCTGAAGCAGCGGCAGCTGGAAAGCAGATACAAGTAGGTGATTGGGTCAGGGTCAAGGTTCACAAGCGCAAGTGGACTGACCCCAGGTGGACTGGGCCGTACGAGGTGAAGGAGGTTACTTCACACTCGGTCCAGGTCAAGGGCAAATCAGGCGCCCCTTGGCACCACCTGACACACTGTGTCCCAGCACCGGTACCAACCAGAACACTGGGAGAAATTCGCACTGATTTGGAAAATGCATCGGGAACTTAGACGCTGTCTAGGGGACCCTCATGCAAACCCTGTCGACCTAGATAGGCGGGGCTTCACCTGGAAAAGAGTGGGATGTGGGAAGAAAACTATGATTGGGGTGGGGGTGGGTATGGGCATATTTGTTGTCTTACTGATGTGGGGACTAGAAACCAAGTATCAGACACACCAGAATCAGACTTCTAATTCACCCGCCCCTTTTCCCTGTCCATCCCCGAATCTGACTCACAACCGAACAAGACGTAGTACCCCAACATTGGTCCATAAGACAGCATGTAGATCCAAACTCGTTCTGGCCATAGCAGTTTACATCGCGGTTTTCATAGCTATACTCATCACCTGTGGCTGTTGCTGCATCCCCTGCCTTCGAACTTTGATAGGCCGTCTTATTACATATGTTGCTTATCCACTGTTGGGTGGAGACCAGCTGGCCTCTGACCCAGAGGGGTCTTGGGACCAGGAAGAAGAACCAGAGTTGCGTTCCTTGACAAACTCTCAGTTAGACGACGACACACAAGTCTAAGAAGTTCACACCTAGCAGGTGTGAAAAGGGGGATTTGTAAATAAAATATATTCTTTCACTGTTAAATAATATGCTATACTTGTAAAGCTTATATTGCGGAGTTGTGAGGTCACTGTAAGTAGGTCAAAAACTCCGAACAGGGCATTCCGTCGCCTGTTCGCACGATAGAAACAGATACAGTGGCCCTGAAAGTAACGCTTGCTTAAACCACCAGATTAGGGCGGAAACTGCCATCTTAGAGTTAGGAAAAGAGCTCTCTTATCTATTCACACAGAGACTTCGAAATAGCTTAGAACTGCACCCTTTCCGGCACCTTGAGTGTTAACAACATTTCACACACACTGACGTTCCAGAGAAGGCGGGATCCAGAAGTGAGCCAGTGTGGGTGAAGTTGCCCAGAGCTCCACCAGGCTATCTGGAAAGCTAAAAACCAGATCCGCCTCCATCTTTGCTTTGACCAATGGGCTCCAAAAGGAGGACCTATGACACCGCATGCGCATCTCTGTATTAAGCGCCCTTAGGTTTCACTTTGACACACCTTGTTAGAGTCCGGGCTCGTTCAACTGCTGGACATAATACTTCTGTCACAAATAAATGTTTAATTGCTTGAATTGAGCTAAACGCCTCGATCTCAGTCTGTTACTCAAGTTCCATTCTCAACAATCTTAGCGGTGGAATGGGAGGTGGACTGTTGGAGAGCCAGTAGGACTTGACCCTTTCACCTGGTGGAAATGATCAGCTGTACGGTGATGATGTGGTGGTCACTGAAGCCAACTGGACTGATGCTACTGTAGAGCAATCTGGAGCTGAGACCCTGTGAAATGTATATCCGGTCTAATCTGGCTGCACTCAGCCTGTTATTGCTGACTCTCACCCATGCGTACTCTCTGGATTGTGGATGTTTGGTTCTCCATGCGTCTAGCAGGTCCAGACGTGTGACGACCCTGTTCAGGCTGTGAGATGATATGGGGTTCCTTACCGGTCCTGTCTACTGTACTGTACGGTACAGTGGTTCTTTAGTTCATTGTCCAGTATGTTGAAAAAAGCCTCTCTCTCTCTCTTCCCTGGTTTGGTGCATAAATATTGACAAAGCAGAATATAGAGCTCTCAATTTGTGCCTTCACAATCAGCAGCCGCCCCTTCACCCCCTCAGTAGAGGACAAGATGGAACCGCTACCCCTGCACTAATATTAGTGCCATGGCTGAGGGCACTCGACCCGTCCCACCATGAGCCCCAGTCCACCTCATCTGATGGCACCGTGTGTGTCTCCTGCAGAAACAACACACGGACCTTTTTTTGAGTGGAGACTTCAGATCTTAAAGCCCGTTTCTGTGGATCTCTTCCACCGTTAATGTTTAACGATGTGATGTTGAGGCTCTGCACTGAGGGCTCAGAGAGACAAACACTGTGAGGGACATGATCATTTACTTTTTGGTCTTTTTAACAATTTTACCTTTTTGTGTTTTTCTAAGAAGAGTGATGTGTTCTTTTTAGGCGGAAACACTTCCCCTCATCCAAAAGGTCAAAGCCGACCAGTTTTATGAGTATGCCGACTGATTTGAGGAATTTAGTGATGTCACTGAAGTGATCGCTGACTTTGACAGATTTTGTAAATGTTTGATCCAGAAAATTGTTTATTTCTTCCAGTGAGTATAGATCTGTGTGTTTTCTGGAGGTACTCCATCGGTTCGACCACAGGTCTGCCATTCGTCGGTTCGACCACAAGTCCGCCATCCATCGGTTCGACCACAGGTCCGCCATCCATCGGTTCGACCACAGGTCCACCATCCGTCGGTTCGACCACAGGTCCGCCATCCATCGGTTCGACCACAGGTCTGCCATTCGTCGGTTCGACCACAGGTCCGCCATCCATCAGTTCGACCACAGGTCCGCCATCCGTCGGTTGGACCACAGGTCCGCCATCCGTCGGTTCGACCACAGGTCCGCCATCCGTCGGTTCGACCACAGGTCCGCCATCCGTCGGTTCGACCACAGGTCTGCCATCCATAAGTTCGACCACAGGTCCGCCATTCATCGGTTCGACCACAGGTCCGCCATCCATCAGTTCGACCACAGGTCCGCCATCCGTCGGTTCGACCACAGGTCCGCCATCCGTCGGTTCGACCACAGGTCCGCCATCCGTCGGTTCGACCACAGGTCCGCCATCCGTCGGTTCGACCACAGGTCTGCCATCCATAAGTTCGACCACAGGTCCGCCATTCATCGGTTCGACCACAGGTCCGCCATCCATCGGTTCGACCACAGGTCCGCCATCCATCGGTTCGACCACAGGTCCGCCATCCGCGGGCGTGTGTCAGCAGAGCCGGCCTGCTTTCTGTGCGGACAGTTAGCCCGTTTGTGTCCCACTCCTCCACACTGGAACACTTGAGCTGTCCGGAGCTGGCGTACACCATGTAGGAGCCGTCACCGTGCTTCACTCTGAAGGACACCTCCAGGGTTTGAGTCGGTGAGTCCAGAAACATGAACAGCTGCCGCCTCAGAGACTGAACGTGCCTCAGTTTAGGGTCTTTACATCCCAGACTCACTGTTTTTAGTCCGCTAGCAAACTTCCCGAACTTCCGGAGCTCTTTCTCAAACACCGGACACGGTGATCCGCATGGAGCGAGCTGACAGCGGGGAGACCTGCACGAACACGTCCCTGATGAACACTCCGCTCTCGGTCAGCTGGTGGACTAGAGGCTCTTGCTTCAGGAACACCACCACAGCTTTGTTCATTCTGGAGGCAAAGCTGAGGTCACCGTGTCCCACCTGCTCACCGACAGCCAGCAGCACCTCCTCCACCGGCACGCTGTTATCCGGGGGGACGATCCTCACTCCCTGCGGAGAGACAGAGGTGGCGTCTCGGAGGACGCCATTCCTCCCGAACGCACCTCGACAAAACCAGATCACTCAACACACCAAGCAGTAAAACCCTTCAAGAGACTCACCTGATCCTCCGCCTCAACAGAGGAAGAAACACAGTTAAAGACCCGAAGATCAGAAAGCATTCAAATCTAGCGCCACTCACACTTCCACGTCTCACCTCCACTCACACTCACAGGAAACGGGGGGGGGGGGAGGGAGAGGAGGAGGAGGAGCCGATGAAGAAGATGAAGGAGGAGATGATAATGTATTTTGACATCTCAGAATGTAAACAAGCTAAATCATAAATGATACAAATTAGACTTCAATGTGTAACAAAGTGCTGCATCAGAGAGGATGTTAATGAATATGTAATATACTGTATATATTTATACTGTATATAAAGTAAATATGACCGTAACAGAGATCAGCTGATCTCTCAGTGAGTCACTCGGTGTTCATCAGACCTGAGATCTGTGAGCAGATAGCGACACCTAGTGGTCACATGACCTCTATGACCTCACAGGTCTCAGTATGATGATGTCACATCTGATTTAGTTAACCAGGAAACACGGGGTGAGGATCCCGCCGCTGTTCGGGTGTTCAGTGGAGGAATCAGCCTGGCAGTAGGGGAGGTTGTCGGCCACAGCCGCGTGAAGTCACAGCGCGGATGAACAGCGGGGTCGAGGTGGGTGAACACTTCCTGCCCACGTATCCTCTCAGCTCAGCAGTAAAAGTCACCGTGTCTAACGTTCCACCGTTTATCACTAATGAGGCAACAATCAAAGAGCTGTCCGAACATGGGAAGGTGGTGTCTCCGGTTAGGAGAGTGTCCTCTGGATTTAAGTCTCCGCTGTTGAAGCATGTGGTGTCTCACAGGAGACATGTCCTCTTGATCCCCAACAACAGGAGCAGAGTGGTCAACCTCAGCTTCAAGATCACTGTGGACGACTTTGACTACGTCATCTTTGCAAAGACAAATGATTTTTAAATCTTACAGCTGTGGGAGAGAACGACATCTGAGCAGAGCTTGTCCTGGGGACACGGCTCAAACAAAGACCAGAACCAGAGAGGTACTGAGGAGGGCAGAGGGGACAAGCAGGACGGACAAGAGGGAACAAGCGGAGCACAGGAGGCGAGGGTGGAGGAGACAAGTGGAGCACAGGAGGCGAGGGTGGAGGAGACAAGTGATGTCCAGAAGGTGAGGGAGGAGGAGACAAGTGATGTCCAGAAGGTGAGGGAGGAGGAGACAAGTGATGTCCAGAAGGTGAGGGAGGAGGAGACAAGTGATGTCCAGAAGGTGAGGGAGAGAACTGGAGGACAGGTGGAGTCAGGTAGTGAGGTAGACATGGAGGAAGACGAGGAGCAGCTCAAAGCTCCTCAGCTGAAGAGGAAACAGAGAGGAAACAGTGGAAACTCACAGACCGGAAGTTTAGGAGCAGCTGAGTGTGAGTCCAGTCTGGAGAAAGACGCTGCTGCTGAGAGTGAGCTCTCTGAACACGAGGCTGGCAGCTGTAAGAACTCTGAAGGCTACAGCGTGGAGGAGATACAGGAGTATCTGAAGAGAAGCAAGAACGTGAGAGGAGCCAAAGTGGAGGACTACCTCTCTGACAAGGAGAAGCTCTCCAGCTCGGCCGGATCGCACATGAGAAGCAAGGACAGAGGAGGTCTCACGAAGCAGGAAGGCTTCAGACTGAAGAAGATAGTTCAGACAATAAGGAAAGAGATGAACAAAGATGGAGCCAAGTAAAGAGACCGGAGCCCACATGCTCACTACACTGGTGAACGCTGGTGAACGGAGCCAGGACGGGCATCCAGGACGGCACGACTCAGGTCTCAGCAGCATACTGTGCTCCTCTGAGGACTCCAGGTCTCAGCAGCATGCTGTGCCCCTCTGAGGACTCCAGGTCTCAGCAGCATGCTGTGACCCTCTGAGGACTCCAGGTCTCGGCAGCATGCTGTGACCCTCTGAGGACTCCAGGTCTCGGCAGCATGCTGTGCCCCTCTGAGGACTCAACCGGCGGAGCAGGAGGATCCTGAGCTCCTGACTCTACAGATCATTTTCCAGATCTAGGATTAATTCCAGAGCTGAATGAACTCAACGCTCCTTGATTATGAAGAGAAACTATTTTGATTGTTTTTTGTTTTGTTTTGTTTTGAAGAGTTTCTTCTAATCCATTGCCACGGCAACGATGTTTTGTTTGTTCATATTGTTTTAAGTAAAATAAAGGTTTTCTCTGTCTCTCTGTCTCTCTCTCTGTCTCTGTCTCTCTCTCTCTGTCTCTCTCTGTCTGTCTGTCTGTCTCTCTCTCTCTCTCTCTCTCTCTCTGTCTCTGTCTCTCTCTCTCTCTCTCTCTGTCTGTCTGTCTGTCTCTCTCTCTCTCTCTCTGTCTCTCTCTGTTTCTCTCTCTCTCTCTCTGTCTGTCTCGCTCTCTGTCTCTATATATCTGTCTTCATGTAAACTTGTTGCTTTAACAGTAAAATGTTTCAATGCTAAATATCACTCTGAGGTTAACGCTAAAGCTCCAAAAAGAAAACCCGAAATAAACCATGTTTGTCCCTCAGCGACCACCGTAGTTATAGTAAAACAAACATGGCGTCCGACAGCGACAGCGACGAGGATTTCGTGAGTTACGGGACTCCTCTGGAGCCTCTGGAAGAAGGTACAGTTAATGTTATTATATTACTATTAAAACATATATAATCCGCTCGTTTTACGACTGTTTCATGGTGCGAGAAATGAGCCTAAATGGTCACTTTAGGATGCTAAGCTAACGAGCTAACAACAAGCTCTGAGTTATTAGCTCATTAGCTTAGCATCCTTGCTTATAACCAGACTTCATTCATAAATATATATATTATCTGTTTGTGGTAGACGAGCCGCTGAAGAAGCCCGTCCCGCTCCACGAGCAGACGGTGAAGGACGAGAAGGGCCGGTACCAGAGGTTCCACGGGGCGTTCACTGGAGGCTTCTCAGCCGGTTATTTCAACTCTGTGGGCACCAAAGAAGGTCAGTGATGCTGCTGCAGACGGTCCACTCTGGGTCCTGGACCAGGACCAGGATCCGAATCAGGACCTGTAGTGTGTCTCCTGGTTCTTCAGACCTGCTGGAAGCTTGTTTACATTTATGGTGACATGATCATTGAGAAGATAACTTCCCTCTGAACTCATCTTTATAGAACTTATGAGAATATATACATTTTATTGAACATCACCATATTTATATACATTTTATTACACATCACAATATTTATATACATTTTATTAAACATCACTATATTTATATACATTTTATTAAACATCACTATATTTATATACATTTTATTAAACATCACAATATTTATATACATTTTATTAAACATCACTATATTTATAGAAGTTTTATTAAACATCACTATTTATATACATTTTATTAAACATCACTATATTTATATACATTTTATTAAACATCACAATATTTATATACATTTTATTAAACATCACTATATTTATATACATTTTATTAAACATCACAATATTTATATAAGTTTTATTAAACATCACTATATTTATATACATTTTACTAAACATCGCAATATTTATATAAGTTTTATTAAACATCACTATATTTATATACATTTTACTAAACATCGCAATATTTATATAAGTTTTATTAAACATCACTATATTTATATACGTTTTATTAAACATCACTATATTTATATACATTTTACTAAACATCACTATATTTATATACATTTTACTAAACATCACTATATTTATATACATTTTATTAAACATCACTATATTTATATACATTTTATTAAACATCACAATATTTATATACATTTTATTAAACATCACTATATTTATATACATTTTATTAAACATCACTATATTTATATACATTTTATTAAACATCACAATATTTATATACATTTTATTAAACATCACTATATTTATTTACATTTTATTAAACATCACAATATAATATTTATATACATTTTATTAAACATCACTATATTTATATACATTTTACAAAACATCACTATATTTATATACATTTTATTAAACATCACTATATTTATATGCATTTTATTAAACATCACAATATTTATATACATTTTATTAAACATCACTATATTTATATACATTTTATTAAACATCACTATATTTATATACATTTTATTAAACATCACTGTATTTATATACAGTTTATTAAACATCACAATATGTATAGAAGTTTTATTAAACATCACAATATTTATAGAAGTTTTATTAAACATCACCATATTTATATACATTTTATTAAACATCACTATTTATAGAAGTTTTATTAAACATCACTATTTATATACATTTTATTAAACATCACTATATTTATATACATTTGACTAAACATCACAATATTTATATACATTTTATTAAACATCACTATATTTATATACAGTTTTATTAAACATCACCATATTTATATACATTTTATTAAACATCACTATATTTATAGAAGTTTTATTAAACATCACTATTTATCTACATTTTATTAAACATCACTATATTTATATACGTTTTATTAAACATCACAATATTTATAGACGTTTTATTAAACATCACAATATTTATAGAAGTTTTATTAAACATCACAATATTTATAGAAGTTTTATTAAACATCACCATATTTATATACATTTTATTAAACATCACTATATTTATAGAAGTTTTATCAAACATCACTATTTATATACATTTTACTAAACACTATATTTATATACATTTTATTAAACATCACTATATTTATAGAAGTTTTATCAAACATCACTATTTATATACATTTTACTAAACATCACTATATTTATATACATTTTATTAAACATCACAATATTTATATACATTTTATTAAACATCACAATATTTATATAAGTTTTATTAAACATCACTATATTTATATACATTTTACTAAACCGCAATATTTATACAAGTTTTATTAAACATCACTATATTTATATACGTTTTATTGAACATCACTATATTTATATACATTTTACTAAACATCACAATATTTATCTACATTTTATTAAACATCACTATATTTATATACGTTTTATTGAACATCACTATATTTATATACATTTTACTAAACATCACTATATTTATATACATTTGACTAAACATCACAATATTTATATACATTTTATTAAACATCACAATATTTATATACATTTTATTAAACATCACTATATTTATATACATTTTATTAAACATCACTATATTTATATACATTTTATTAAACATCACTATATTTATACACATTTTATTAAACATCACTATATTTATACACATTTTATTAAACATCACTATATTTATATACATTTTATTAAACATCACTATATTTATATACATTTTATAACTACACTTGTTGTTGTTGTCGTCTGTAGGCTGGGCCCCGTCAACCTTTGTGTCTTCACGGCAGCAGAAAGCTGAGAAGCATCATGCCCGACCAGAAGACTTCATGGACGAGGAGGTGACGAGTTACACTGACAAACAGCTCTGTTGATGCAGGTCCAGGGCCCCGTTCCTCGTACGTGGCTAAGTTAGTTAGCCGGATCATTTTCAAGATAAGATTACATAAGTCAGGCTTTTCGGTTCCACAAAGCAAGTTCGGCAAAATCACCATGGCAACACATCCATAAGCTTGAACCTGCTCCAGCGCAGGCTAACTGAAGGGAGCTGGATAAGCTGCCACTCCCCCGGAAAACATGGCAGCTCCTGTCACATACAGTAGTCGAATGCGCTTGCGCATATACTGGGGGTTATACGGGAGTTGATGAAATGCATGTAAAGTGAGACACACGGTGATCCTTAAAAGCAGCGGAGCAAACTAAGAAGCCTCTATTGCATTAATGTGCAGCTCCCTTCCTCAGAGATCCACCGATGAAGGAGGATATTAGTTAGATGAGCGTTTTATAGGGAGAGAGTTCTTCCACATCGCCAAGATCCGTTATCACATCATGATGACTTCCTATACGAGCGCTGTCCATTCTGCCCACAAGGAATCATTTCTTTACAGAGCTTCTGGAGCAGACATTGAACACCACACTGCCTGTCCCACAGACTGGATGCAGCCTTGAGCTGTTGTGCGAGTGCTGCGTTGTTGTAGTGTCGGCGATGCGGAGAACATGGGGAAAGCCGCTGCATGCCGCGCTGTTGGTCAAGTTGATTTGGCGCTTAATAAACTTCTGGATGTGTTCATCACATCACCATGGCACATATTGTGCTGACTCAGCATTCTGAATTGTGTGTGTGCTTAGTGTGTACTTGCTCTCATGTCCTCTTGATGGCTGGTTGCATACATGAGGTTAAAGCACTCATAATGATATGACAGTGTTATTAGTACAGCAGTACATCATTACTGTAGAACATGATGAAGGTGGATCATGATGAGAACAGAGAGAATCACACACTATTTATCTTCACTGCTTCAGTTGATTGAATGTCTGATGATGAATAATACACACACACATACTGATCCGCCCACACACAGACTCACACACACATATTCACACTGCTAGTTCTATATGGTGATCTACACACACATGTACATACACACATATAGTACATGATACATGA
>JAFEUB010001630.1:172500-177500 GCA_024529925.1 Ophthalmolycus amberensis | reverse complement strand
ATTATGATGCTTGTAGTAGGGCTTGCTGTCTTTATACAGAGCACTTACTATATCATTGTACATGAAGCAGAGATCTCTCCTATGCACCACATCCTTACAGTTAACGTCAGTCCACATAGCTGCATCTCTAGCTAGATGAATATTACTGAAGGACTGGTCTGTACGAGCAGAATACACTAAGACGTCCTCTTCAGTGAGAGTTGACCAGTCAAGTTTTTCTGTGTTGACACTATTTCCATTTCTAGATAGCGCCGGTAGATGTTCAACATTTATCGACATAGCAAAAGGTATATGATCAGTTGTTGCTGCTCCATAAAGAATACCCATACATCCCAATGAAGCATGAGCATCAGCTGTACTAATACAATGGTCCAGCCATGATGTAGTGTGCCAGGCCTCACTAATGTATGTATAGCTATCTGTAGGCAAAAGCACTTCGCTTGATAATATAAAATAATTGTCTTTACAAAACTGAGCCATGTGCTTGGCAAGTACTGAGCTTGTGTCTGAGATATCTGCATTCATATCCCCAATAACATAAATACTAGAAGAAGTATTATCTTGAATGAAGGAATTGATGAAGGCAAGCCTATTTGGATATTCATCCTCATTGTGATTGCACTCATAGGGTGTATAAACATTTAGGACAATGAATTCCTTATCATCATGAGTAAACTGTATTGCAACACACCAGTCAACACCAAGCCTGACCACATTTATCAAAGAGTCAAGCTTCTTATTCCAGAGAATAGCCACACCCCCTGGAATCCTTCCTCTGACTATTCCCATGCCAAAGTCAGTTGTAGACTCCCCAGCACCATGAAAGTTATCATTAAAAGAGTTGAGTTTTTCCAAGTCTTGCTTCGGTAAGAATGTCTCTTGTAAACATAGTATGTCACAATTCTCCAAAAGGTTGTCAACAACCATGCGGCGAGCTTTATCCCCAACGCTCTGGCCCACACCAGGCCAGGACAGTTGTATGACAAAACCCGGATATACATTTAGCAAAGCAAGTGAGTGCCCATAGCACCAGCAGGCAAACTTATTCCCCCCACAGCAAGTGCATGGTTAGAGCCGATAACTCCCGCCCTGCGGGGCTCAAAATAGCACCAGACAAATGCCCCTTCTGGCCAGAGCTCCGGAATGTACATTTCATCAAACTCATTGCATTCAGCAGATACTTTGAATGAGCTGAATCTTCTGTGGACAGTGTCGATCTTTAGACAGATAACCTCCCGGCCGAGTTTTTCCTTAAGATACGCAGATAATGTTTCAGCGTCTAGATCTGGTGAGAACCTGGTAGCAAAGACACTCACCAGCTTTGTCTTGACCGTTTTGATGCTGCCCACAGCTCCGGTCCCAACAACAGGCTTAACGTTGCCGGGTCTCTTTTTCCGCCCGGGGGCGACAGTACGCGATCCCGACTGAGCAGCAGCGCTCCCCGGAATACGCGCCAGCCGTCGGCCTTTTTTCACGACCTGACTCCATTTTGGGGAGCGTGACACCAAACAATCGGAAGCTCCCGCAGCCATCTCCTCGTCCAGATCGCAGGGTCCCGCATCATCCCGTTCTCCGGCATCAACGTCCGAGTCCTTCGCCAGCGTAGCCCCAAGCCCTGCATCGTCAGAGCCAGTGGTCCCAGCCTTCACGCACACAGTGCCTCCATCCAGCGCCGCTGAAGCACCTGTGCCACTGCCCGAAGTCAGGTCAGTGGGACGCTCCAGTGCACACAGTCGGCGATCAATTTCCACAGTGATGGCACGAAAATCCTCGCCTACATCAGCCTGTAGCTGCATCGACTTCTTCATTGAGCAGACCTCAGTGGACAGCTGCTCCATTTTCCCAAGTAGACTCGAGACGTCCAAGTTGGAAAACGTCACCGGAGGCAATTCATCCAGGAAATGAGAGACAAATCTGGGAGTGTTCTCCCCGCACTCATTCAATACTTTAAGGCAACTCTTAATGTTGTTTATGTCTTTCTGTGCCCCTTTATGGGAAACGTACCGCTGTGTAGTTTGGCAGAGTTCAAACAAAACTTTTTCCGAGGACTCTATCCACTCGGAGTCAAACGTGTTCGCAGCCAGCAGGACAATCTCGTCCTGACTTAATGTCTTAATTTTCACGGCGAGAAAGTTAAGCAGCTCATCCTCAACAATAACTTTGCCGTCAACAGTTTTATAAATCTCAGGTTTCATTCGAGACCGTTTAAAAGCAGGAGCGACCGAGCTATGTGTATCGTCCGCCATCTTGGAAAACATTGATGTCATCTCACTGATGCTCAGGATGAGTTCTACACAGATTCACATTTCATATTTGAACTTGTTTTCATCTGTAAGGTCTCTCTTCTTTCTCTACAGACAGAAGAAGTCGACTGTACGGATCTGTGCTGCCCCCTGCTGGATCAGAGGACTCACAGGGGGTGAGACAGCTGGAGGACAGACGCATTCAGACAGACAGAGACAATTATTATTATGTTTGTTATTTCGTCCATAACTTCTTCAAACGTCTACTAACGGTCCTAAATGTTAAACTAATGTTGTCCTCTTCATCCAGTCTGTCAAACAGTAACATCAGTAACAACAATAAATAATATTTATAATCATAATAGATATTTAGATTAATTCGATGTAACATCTTCATCCTTTTAATCAGGATGATGATGATGATGATGATGAGTTCGCTCCAGAGGAAGTGATGTTTGCTCCAAAGGATGTGACTCCGGTGGACTTCAACCCCAGGCTGGGGGTCCAGGGTCTGGGGTACCGCGGTCTGGACCCAGGTCTGGCTCTGATGGGCCGCGGAGCCCCCGAACACCTGGACCTGTTCAGACCGCAGTCCGAGACCAGGAGCCGTCTGTTCGGAGACAAGAGAGGCTCCAGGAGAGGAGGCGTGGCCGGACAGGTTGGGAGCTCTGCCCACTACAACCAGGTTCTATTAGCAGAGACTCACTGACTCTGACGATGATGTCACCTTTCACCTGCAGGCGTTTGGGGTGGGGGCCCTAGAGGATGATGATGACGAAGAGGTCTACCACAGAGACTCCATGTCCAGATACGACACGGTGCTGGGAGGGGAGGAGCCTGGAGACGGACTGTTCGGCTGGACGGCCCCGCAGCAGTATACCAAGAAAAGAGGTAAAACTGGGGGGTCCAGGGAGGTCCAGGAGAGTGCCCCTAGTGGACACCAGGAGCATAACATGTATTATTTTATGTTGACAGACAAAAGCAAAGATGCATCTTACATCGGTAAGATCCTGGAGGGATTCACTTTGGCCCAAAACCCATCTGAGGACAAACCGGTGAGCATCCTGAAGTCTGAAGACAAAGTCTCCATCTGAACCTGAACAATCTTCACTGATCTGATCCTCTCTCCCTCTGCAGGTCTTCCCCCCCCCCCCTCTGCCCAGAGACTACCGTCCCGTCCATCGGTTCTGTCCGTCCCTCGATGCTTCGGGTCTCTCGGGGGTCAGTCCTGCACTGGCCGAGGCTCTGAGGGTCTCCAGGGGCCACATGGTCCCAGAGGAGCCCCAACATGGGGGACGCCACCAGCTGGACTCTGGTCAGAGGAGGACGCTGCTGGGAGAAGACGCCCTGCAAGGTAAAGATTTACATCCTCCATGTGAGCTCTGAACTAATGCTGAGGTTAAATTTATCCTCCATGTGAACTCTAAACTAATGCTGAGGTTACCGGTAAGTTTATCCTCCATGTGAGCTCTAAACTAATACTGAGGTTACGTTTATCCTCCATGTGAGCTCTAAACTAATACTGAGGTTAAGTTTATCCTCCATGTGAACTCTAAACTAATACTGAGGTTACGTTTATCCTCCATGTGAGCTCTAGACTAATACTGAGGTTAAGTTTATCCTCCATGTGAACTCTAAACGAATAATGAGGTTACGTTTATCCTCCATGTGAACTCTAAACTAATGCTGAGGTTAAGTTTATCCTCCATGTGAGCTCTAAACTAATACTGAGGTTACGTTTATCCTCCATGTGAACTCTAAACTAATACTGAGGTTACGTTTATCCTCCATGTGAGCTCTAAACTAATGCTGAGGTTAAGTTTATCCTCCATGTGAGCTCTAAACTAATACAAGGGTTAGGTTTATCCTCCATGTGAGCTCTAGACTAATACTGAGGTTAAGTTTATCCTCCATGTGAGCTCTAAACTAATACTGAGGTTAAGTTTGTCCTCCATGTGAGCTCTAAACTAATGCTGAGGTTAAATTTATCCTCCATGTGAACTCTAAACTAATACTGAGGTTAAGTTTATCCTCCATGTGAGCTCTAAACTAATACTGAGGTTAAATGTATCCTCCATGTGAGCTCTAAACTAATACTGAGGTTAAGTTTATCCTCCATGTGAACTCTAAACTAATGCTGAGGTTAAGTTTATCCTCCATGTGAGCTCTAAACTAATACTGAGGTTAAATGTATCCTCCATGTGAGCTCTAAACTAATACTGAGGTTAAATGTATCCTCCATGTGAGCTCTAAACTAATACTGATACTGAGGTTAAGTTTATTCTCCATGTGAACTCTAAACTAATGCTGAGGTTAAGTTTATCCTCCATGTGAACTCTAGACTAATACTGAGGTTACGTTTATCCTCCATGTGAGCTCTAAACTAATGCTGAGGTTAAGTTTATCCTCCATGTGAGCTCTAAACTAATACTGAGGTTAGGTTTATCCTCCATGTGAGCTCTAGACTAATACTGAGGTTAAGTTTATCCTCCATGTGAGCTCTAAACTAATACTGAGGTTAAGTTTGTCCTCCATGTGAGCTCTAAACTAATGCTGAGGTTAAATTTATCCTCCATGTGAACTCTAAACTAATACTGAGGTTAAGTTTATCCTCCATGTGAGCTCTAAACTAATACTGAGGTTACGTTTATCCTCCATGTGAGCTCTAAACTATTACTGAGGTTAAGGTTATCATCCATGTGAGCTCTAAACTAATACTGAGGTTAAGTTTGTCCTCCATGTGAGCTCTAAACTAAT
>JAFEUB010001630.1:162500-165000 GCA_024529925.1 Ophthalmolycus amberensis | reverse complement strand
ATAGATCGTCACGGTGACCATAGATCGTCACGGTGACCTTAGACCGTCACGGTGACCGTAGACCGTCACGGTGACCTTAGACCGTCACGGTGACCATAGACCGTCACGGTGACCATAGACCGTCACGGTGACCTTAGACCGTCTCGGTGACCGTAGACCGTCACGGTGACCTTAGACCGTCACGGTGACCTTAGACCGTCACGGTGACCGTAGACCGTCACGGTGACCTTAGACCGTCACGGTGACCGTAGACCGTCACGGTGACCGTAGACCGTCACGGTGACCGTAGACCGCCACGGTGACCTTAGACCGCCACGGTGACCGTAGACCGTCACGGTGACCTTAGACCGCCACGGTGACCGTAGACCGTCATGTGACCGTAGACCGTCATGTGACCGTAGACCGTTATCTGACCATAGACCGTTATCTGACCGTAGACCGTCATGTGACCGTAGACCGTCATGTGACCGTAGACCGTCATGTGACCGCAGACCGTCATGTGACCATAGACCGTTATCTGACAGTATACCGTCATGGGACCATAGACCGTGATCTGACCGTATACCGTCATGTGACCATAGACCGTTATCTGACCGTAGACCGTCATGTGACCATAGACCGTTATCTGACCGTAGACCGTTATCTGACCGTAGACCGTTATCTGACCGTAGACCGTTATCTGACCATAGACCGTTATCTGACCGTAGACCGTTATCTGACCGTAGACCGTCATGTGACCATAGACCGTTATCTGACCGTAGACCGTCATGTGACCGTAGACCGTTATCTGACAGTATACCGTCATGTGACCGTAGACCGTTATCTGACCGTATACCGTTATCTGACCGTATACCGTCATGTCACCGTAGACCGTTATCTGACCGTAGACCGTCATGTGACCGTAGACCGTCATGGGACCAGTAGACCGTTATCTGACCGTAGACCGTCATGTGACCATAGACCGTTATCTGACCGTAGACCTGTCATGTGACCATAGACCGTTATCTGACCGTAGACCGTCATGTGACCATAGACCGTTATCTGACCGTAGACCGTCATGTGACCATAGACCGTCATCTGACCGTAGACCGTCATGTGACCATAGACCGTTATCTGACCATAGACCGTCATGTGACCAGTAGACCGTTATCTGACCATAGACCGTCATGTGACCGTAGACCGTTATCTGACAATAGACCGTTATCTGACCGTAGACCGTCGTGTGACCGTAGACCGTCATCTGACCGTAGACCGTCATCTGACCGTAAACCGTCATGTGACCGTAGACCGTTATCTGACCGTCGGCCGTCGTCTGACCGTAGACCGTCATCTGACCGTAGACCGTCATGTGACCGTAGACCGTTATCTGACCGTAGACCGTCATGTGACCGTAGACCGTCATGTGACGTAGACCGTCATGTGACCTGTCACGACCCGGCTCACTAAGTCGTAACATAAGGGAGACAAGACGAGTTATAAAAGGAATAAATGGAGCTTTATTTAAAGTACAGCTAACCAAATAAACACTCAGAGCAAGGCAGCAGCCAGCCAAGTCCTCCACCCAGGAGTCAGAGAGCGCCACAGCCAAAGAAGAGGGGCAGCCTTTATAGCTGGGACCAACCCAGCAGGCTCAGGTGGGGCTCGTTAGCCGCCGATCCACATCCTGCAAGACAACCTGAGAGGAAACAGACACAGACCCCTGGTGGAAGGGAGGGGTCGTCACACCCCCCTCCATAAAATCAGTGTTCCCACCAGGAACACCAACAAACTGCATACACATTTCAAATTCCAGGTTAAGAGTGCATCCCCCAACGACCTCCACCCAATCTCCACTCTGCAACCCAGCAACTCAAACATGTGGAGAAGCATCTAAGAGTGAGAGTGGATTAGGAAGGAAGGCCAGAGAGATTACACAGTGATATGGTAAAGCACATCATGGGAAGCAGGGTTTGCTGCGAGGGCCAGTTTATGCCATACGCTGCCTGAACGAGTGGTGAACAACCAGAACTGGAATCATCATAATTGCATAATTGCCAGCTAACAGAAAGCACAAACTGAACTATCCTAAGCGCTAACCTGTAGTAGCCTAAAGGTTCCTCCGACAGACGCGCAAAGAGGCAACCCAACTACAAGTCAGCTCACCCAACCAAGGCATGAGCTGTAGCGCTTATGTTCCTGAAGGTGACAGGCCAAGTTACCAACTTGCCTGTCACCGCACAAACCCAAAGAACCTGTTCACCACCTCCCTCCATATTACCCACTTGCTTCCCCTATGACCACCTGGTTTATGAAGAGTCAATGATCCATAGGGTCAGAGAGTCCAAGGTTCCAAGAGTCAGAGTCCAAGGTTCAACAGTTCAAAGAGTCCATGGTTCAACGGGTCCAAGAGTCAAAGGTTCAAAGCGTCCAAGGTTCAAAGGTTCAAAGAGTCCATGGTTCAAAGGGTCCAAAAGTCAAAGGTTCAAAGGTTCAACGAGTCCATGGTTCAAAGGGTCCAAAA
>JAFEUB010001630.1:150000-157500 GCA_024529925.1 Ophthalmolycus amberensis | reverse complement strand
TAACCAGTTGTACTGCGTCTGTCAGTTGCATCACCTGCCCAATCTGCATCACTGTAAGCAAACAACCTCAGCTCATCACATTTTCTGTAACACAACATTTTGTCATTTGTGCCCTTCAAATATTTCAGTACATGCTTAACAGTTGTCCACTGCTCTTCTGTCGGCTCACTGAAATGCTGTGACAGTCTGCTTACAACAAAGCTCAGATCAGGTCTGGTGCATGAGGTTAGGTAGATTAGGCTACCCACTGCCTCTCTGTATTTTCTGGGGTCACCTAGCTTCTCATCAGTGTAATGTAGCTTTGGTTCACAAGGTGTTGACCTGGGTTTACAATCCTGCATATTAAACCTGTCAAGCAGCTTGCCAACATAGCTCTGCTGTGACATGGTCACACATCCATTACACTGGTCAAAAGTGATACCAAGAAAATTCTTCAGTCTGCCCAAATCTTTCATCTGGAACTTCACAGCAAGCATCTCTTTTACTGCTTTTAAAGCACTCTCATCACTGGCTGCAACTAACCAGGTCCTTGTACTTGTCAGATCCATCAACATTGGTTTTGAGAGTATACACCCATCTACCCCCCACTGCTTTCTTGCCCTCAGGTAAGGTGGTCAGAGTAAATGTGTTGTTATCCCTCAGTGCCTTCATCTCCTCATCCATTGCATCTACCCACTTACTTGAGTTGGATGAAGACACAGCATCTCTGAACGTCTGCGGTACATTACAAACCATCCTGTAGCAATAATCAATGTTGATCTGAGCCTGATCACTCTCTATCCCATAGAAGTCTGGCCTCCTCCTCTCTCTAGCAGGGTATCTCCGTGGAGACTGGGATTCGGGCTTGACTCCACCTGTCTGTAGGCCTATCTGGCTTGGACCTGGCCTAGCTTCTGGGATGTCGTTCTGCTCGGGTTTGTCAGGGTCAGGTCTGGTTGCGTTAGACTGCACACCAGTGTCATCGTCGGACATGTCATCAGTCTGCTGTCCCTCAACACAGGACATGAACCTCACCAGTCTGTGCTTCATCACCTTCCTGCTGTCAGGGTAGTAGACCATATAGGCTGGACTGTTCTTGTCATAACCAACGAAGATGCCCTTGTCAGACCTTGACTCTAGCTTCTTCCTGTCCTGCCTGTAGGCGTAACATACAGTACCAAACTTCTGCATCCTGGAGACATTAGGTCTCCTTCCTGTCAGCATAAAGTAAGGTGTCTCTCTGGTGCGGTTGTTGAAACATCTATTCCTCACCACTGCTGCTGTCTGGACCGCATACGGCCATAGCTCCTTGGCTAACTGGCTCTCCAAGAGCATACATCTAGCCATGTCAAAAAGGGTTCTCCAGTTACGCTCAGCAGTGCCATTCTGGTGTGGTGAGTATGGTGCTGATGTTTCATGTCTGATTCTATTCCTACGCAGTAGAGCTTGGTAACCCTGCCCTGTGAACTCTGTACCATTGTCAGACCTGATACACTTCACTTTCCCATATGGGGCTGTGTCGGCTAGAAACCTCTCTGTGGCTTCTACAGTGTCACTCTTGTGCTTTAGATAGTACACAAACACTGCACTTGAATAGTCGTCAGTAAAGGAAAGTGCATACCTATACCCTTCCTTGGACTCTGGGTCAATGGGGCCTGACAAGTCAGTGTGAACCAGCTCTAAGGCTGATTTGGCCCTCACATCAGGCTTCCTGTTTCTGCTCTGAGTGAACTTGCCCTGAGTACACACTTCACATATCATGGATTTGGACGCTTTACCCCTGATTGACATTCCATCCACAACATTCTCTAACTTCATGACATCATCAAAATTACAGTGCCCCAAAATCTCGTGCCACGTCTGAATATCATGACAGCTCATACATTGATCATCACAGTCATTATTTACTGACACAGTAGGCAAATAGAACAGTCTGTTATGCTCATAAATGAGGAAGCGCGTACCGTCTCTATACTGCAAGACGTTTTCTCCTTCCTTGAAGATCACCGTTGCCCCACTATAAGTTGCAGCTCTCACGGAGAAGATGTCTTGGGGATACGAGGGGATGTACAGCGCCTGCTTCAGTGTGGTACTGAGGTGCCGCCCCCTGCTGTCGATCAGACACACCTCGGCATCTCCTCTGCGCTCCGCGACCCCCGTGCAGCTTGTGCCATCGGCCAGCTCCACGCAGTGCGTCTCGGACTGGAATCGGTCATCGAAGTTCTTGAACTTCGCCAGGTCAGTGATGATATGCGCCGTCGCACCGGTGTCCACCATCAAGCCCTTTCTGGTGACACCGCTTCCTGGCTCGCTGGTCACCAGCTTGAACACGAAGGTGTTGTCATCCGTCTCCTCGGACACTCCACGCGCGTTGTCCCGCTGCCACTGTCGCCATCCTCCTCGCCGTCCGGTACTCTCGCCCTGGCCGTACCACTGTTGACCACGCTGACAGTCTCTTACCTTGTGACCTCTCTGGCCACAACGGAAACACACAATGTCCCCGCTCTCGGTGCTGCGTGCACCTGCGCCTGCTGGGGCAGCCCTCCTTGGATGCGCCTGGGCCCCCATGACATTGTCGTCGGCCGCAGCTGTGCGCATACCTTCAGTGCTCTCATAACTGCGCAACTTAGTCTTGAACTCCGCAAAAGAGAGAGTTTCATAACTTTGAGTGATAAAAATGGAAAAAGGCTTAAATGAGTCTGGCAGCCCCTTCAAAATCATTGCAACCAATAGTCCATCGCTTAAAACCTCTCCAGCATTACGCAGCGCTGTGATCGAAGTCTCAGCACGTATGACATAATCAGTCACACTCTCACTACTCATCTTTTGCAAAGAAGTCAGTTCTGTATACAGGCATACAATGCGGGGCTTACCCTTGCCTGCATAATAGTCACGCAAAATCCTGAGCGCTCCACGCCCGTCATCCGCTACCTCTCGCATGACCAGAGACAAACTTTTGTCATCAAGGAATTGGATCAGTTCCGCGTACGCTTCCGCGTTCTTCGCCGCATCCTCAGCCAGTGTGTTTTCTTCTGCGCCATCGGCGGGCTGATTCAAAATGGTGTCCTTCAGTTTCTGCAACCGCAGATGTCCCAAAAACTTCGTCTCCCACAGTTCATAGTTCTTTTCGTCCCCATTAAAAACGAGACGAGACCAACGTGAACTCGTATGTTCGCTCATGGTGCTGGCACTCCAATCCGTGAGATACGCACACAAGCAAATATCTCTCAGTGGCTACTCACGCCGGATATCTCTTCGCACAAACGTCTAACGCATCTGGGCCCATAACCTGTTCTGCAGAGCTTGACTAGAGATATACCGACTCAACACATTTAAACCTGGGAGAACAAAACAACCTGCAGCCACTGGGTCAAGTTCTGAGAACACACGTATATTTATTCTGCGCAGGTGCATCAGCTTAAATAGACAGTCACATGACACACTCACACCTGAAATGCATCGGTAATAATTGGGAGCACAATCAGTTGCTTCAATTAACAATATATATCTATATATATATTTTTTTTTTTATATTTATATATATTTTACATATATATACTAGTGCTGGGCAACGATTAAAATATTTAATCGCGATTAATCTCATTCTTATGGCAAAGTTCAATAATGAATTCAAAAGTAGTGTATTGTGCACTTTTATTTTGAAAGTACTGCTATATGAACAAAAGGGCAATAACATTTGGTTCACGAGATGCAGGCAGCATGTTTCATACTTAATGTGAATATAATTCATACTTTGTTGGCATCTTATTCTGAAAACCGGATGTTCGTCTGAAGAAACCGGATGTTGTCTCACGTTAATGTTTCCGCTAACTTTCAAAGTCCTTCGCTCGCTCCCGATCTGTGCCGTTTAAATGCGTTTCCGGTGAATTTTAGCACACACACACACACAACTGACTATAGGATGTTTGCTGGCTTTTATCCCACTGTTCTTGTCATCCTCTTGTTATGTATGTATTGTCTCTTGTCTTTCAATTAAACAAAATATATATATATAATACATTTTTAAAAATGCATTAACAAGCGATCAAATAATTGTCGGCGTTAATTAATGAATGCGTTAACGCGAAATGAATGCGTTAACTTGCCCAGCACTAATATATATATCTATATTTTTTTATATATGAATGAAACAAAAGAACTGTACTGTTGTGTAGTAACTCCGGAATCGGATAACTAAGTATCAAACAAATGGTGACAAAAGTATATATATATATATATATATATTATATAATATATATATATATATATATATATATATATTATATAATATATATATATATATATATATATATTATATAATATATTATATAATATATATATATTATATATTATATAATATATATATATATATATATATATTATATATATATATATTATATATATATATATATATATATATATATTATATATATATATATATATATATTATATATATATATATATATATTATATATATATATATATATATATTATATATATATATATATATATTATATATATATATATATATATTATATATATATATAATATACATATATATATATATATCGTAAAAGATCATATATATATCATATATATAGATCATATATATATATATATCGTAAAAGATCGTAAAAGATCGTAAAAGATCGTAAAATTATGTTTTTAAGGCATTGCATCATATTTGTTTTTATAAAATCTTAATCTGAGAAGTGTAACAATACATTCAACACTTCCCTCTGAAGTGTAGTGAAGTATGAAATATTAATAGTTCACAACCTCAAATTGATATAACTCAAGTGGACACTGTATCCAAGTACACTTCTCAGGTACGTGTACTCTAGGATTGTGTTTATACTTCTACTCGGTTACATCTCAGAGAGAAATGTACTTTTCACTGCACTACATCTATTTTTGATACTTGTATAAATACTATTGTTAGTATCATAAATACTTTTGATACTTGAAGTACATTTGCTGCCTACGTAGATGTTTGTCCTGGGGGCGGAGCTAAAGGCCTCAGCACCAATCAGGCTTCATCTCATGAACTACAGATATCAATGAGACACGACTGAATTCAAACAAACTTTATTACTTCAGAGTCAGTTCACAGAATATTCACAAAGTTATTCTTCACATTTAAAAAACAGACCTGACTTTGGCCAATTATGATCGTTCACTATTTTAGAGACTAAATAGTTGATTAATTGATAAAGAAGACTCCAGAAGACTGAAAGTAGAACAAAACAGAGTTCATCCTCATGAACTTCATGACGATCTGGTCCTGAGGGGGGTCGGGAGGTTCTGTGGAGGTTGAGTCCTGAGGGGGGTTGGGAGGATGTTTGGGTCTGTGGAGGTCTGGTCCTGAGGGGGGTTGGGAGGATCTGTTTGGGTCTGTGGAGGTCTGGTCCTGAGGGCGTTGGACGTCCCCCATCAGAAGGTGCTCTGCAGCAGACAGTGGCAGCCACAGCCGGCCGGACACTCGTCCTGCCGGCGGAACCAGTCCATCATGTGGCTGGTGTGTCCTCCGTGTCCACAGCTCAGGCAGAAGTTGGAGGAGCCTCTTACGGCCACGTGACAGATGGCGCACTGGAAGGTGAGTCGCTTACAGACAGCACACTGAGTCCCACGAGCCTGACTACGACAGTGACAGCAGTAAACCCCAAACTCTGAGAGAGACAACGTAGAGGGTTCAACACGGACAGTAGTATCACAGTATATAGCTGTTACTAATACTAATACACGACTAATACTACAACAGTCCCGTTTACACCACTAACACCACACCGACAGTCCCGTTTACACCGCTAACACCACACCGACAGTCCCGTTTACACCGCTAACACCACACCGACAGTCCTGCTTACACCGCTAACACCACACCGACAGTCCCGTTTACACCGACAGTCCCGTTTACACCGCTAACACCACACCGACAGTCCCGCTTACACCGCTGACAGTCCCGCTAACACCACACCGACAGTCCCGCTTACACAGCTAACACCACACCGACAGTCCCGCTTACACCACACCGACAGTCCCGCTAACACCGACAGTCCCGCTAACACCACACCGACAGTCCCGTTTACACCGCTAACACCACACCGACAGTCCCGTTTACACCGCTAACACCACACCGACAGTCCCGTTTACACAAACAGTCCCGCTTACACCGCTAACACCACACCGACAGTCCCGTTTACACCACTAGTCAGTCCCGACAGTCCCGTTTATACCGCTAACACCACACCGACAGTCCCGTTTACACCGCTAACACCACACCGACAGTCCCGTTTACACCGCTAACACCACACCGACAGTCCCGCTAACACCACACCGACAGTCCCGCTAACACCACACCGACAGTCCCGCTAACACCACACCGACAGTCCCGCTTACACCGCTAACACCGACAGTCCCGTTTACACCGCTAACACCACACCGACAGTCCCGTTTACACCGCCAACACCACACCGACAGTCCCGCTTACACCGCTAACACCACACCGACAGTCCCGCTAACACCACACCGACAGTCCCGCTTACACCGCTAACACCACACCGACAGTCCCGTTTACACCGCTAACACCACACCGACAGTCCCGTTTACACCGACAGTCCCGTTTACACCGCTAACACCACACCGACAGTCCCGCTTACACCGCTGACAGTCCCGCTAACACCACACCGACAGTCCCGCTTACACAGCTAACACCACACCGACAGTCCCGCTAACACCACACCGACAGTCCCGTTTACACCGCTAACACCACACCGACAGTCCCATTTACACCGCTAACACCACACCGACAGTCCCGTTTACACAGACAGTCCCGCTTACACCGCTAACACCACACCGACAGTCCCGTTTACACCACAAGTCAGTCCCGACAGTCCCGTTTATACCGCTAACACCACACAGACAGTCCCGTTTACACCGCTAACACCACACCGACAGTCCCATTTACACCGCTAACACCACACCGACAGTCCCGTTTACACAGACAGTCCCGCTTACACCGCTAACACCACACCGACAGTCCCGTTTACACCACAAGTCAGTCCCGACAGTCCCGTTTATACCGCTAACACCACACAGACAGTCCCGTTTACACCGCTAACACCACACCGACAGTCCCGTTTACACCGCTAACACCACACCGACAGTCCCGTTTACACCGCTAACACCACACCGACAGTCCCGCTAACACCACACCGACAGTCCCGCTTACACCGCTAACACCACACCGACAGTCCCGCTTACACCGCTAACACCACACCAACAGTCCCGTTTACACCACTAGTTAGTCCCGACAGTCCCGTTTATACCGCTAACACCACACCGACAGTCCCGCTAACACCACACCGACAGTCCCGCTAACACCACACCGACAGTCCCGCTAACACAGCTAACACCACACCGACAGTCCCCGCTAACACCACACCGACAGTCCCGCTTACACAGCTAACACCACACCGACAGTCCCGCTTACACCACACCGACAGTCCCGCTAACACCACA
>JAFEUB010001630.1:125000-142500 GCA_024529925.1 Ophthalmolycus amberensis | reverse complement strand
AAAAGCTGGAATAATTCTGCTGCATAAAAAATGCCCTTCAAAATAAAATCTTTTTTTTTTGGTCAGGCAAAGGCCCGCTACCCACTGAAAACGGGTCCGCGACCCACTTTTGGGTCGCGACCCACCAGTTGAGAATCACTGATTTAAATGATTGAAGACGTCTCTGTCTCACCTCCACGTCCACGTTTCTGATCTGAAGGTTCACCAAAGAAAACTCCTGCTGCAACGTCTGAGGGACACCTGAACCCACCACAGAGGACAGAGACCCGTCCTGATCTGAGGGACAGAGGACAGGACTGTTATTATCATCATCATCATCACTGAGATGTGAGTCGGATTCATTCGTATAATTCACTCTTTTCTTCTTTCTCACCCTGCAGGTTCTTGGCAGCGAGGCCGACACTGAACTGACCGTCAGGCTCCTGAGACACCAGAGACTTCTCCGTCTCCACGGTGAGAGACATCCCGTCCACCAGCTCGTCCACCACGTCACTGACGCACAGCTACACAACAACAACAACATGCAGACATTAGGACACGTGAGAGACAGGAGGACACGCGTCTCTGAAGCTGCTCACTGACCTTCTGTAGCTGAGGATCCACCCTCCAGATCCTCAGAGTCTGATCTCTGGACCACGTGACCAGCTGGTAGTCCTTGGAGCCTGTCAACAAACAAACAACGTCAACAACAACAAAACGGCAACAACTGGATGTCAACAACAACACAACAAACAAACGTCAACAACAACAAAACGTCAACAACACAACAAACAAACAACACAACGTCAGCTGATCAGTGACACATGGCGCTCACATTGTTCGACAGGAAGCAGCGTGGAAACATGTCTTCATCACATGTTACACTTTGTGCAGAATGTGAAGACTTCTGACGGTGAAATAAAAAGACCTTTAGCCTAGCTTAGCACAAAGACTGGAAGCCAAGGGAAACTGTTAGCCTAGCTCCACCTGTGTCATTGAGGGTCACCTTCTTTCTGCGGCCTCCACTGGAACTCCAGCACCACGTCGTCGTGTCCCACGAAGGCGTGAACCGGACTGTTGAGGTCCAGCGTGCTCCACAGCAGCAGACTGTTCTCCCTCCGGAGCTGAGGAACCATCACTGTGACCAGACCGTTGGAGAACGGCTGTCAACACACAACACAGAACACACTCTGAACACACTGCTGGCCATGAATAGGAGAATGCAGACTGGTGGCGTCTGTATGAAGCTTTAGAAGTGATCTTCATCGGAGGACACCTGGACGATGACTCCGTGCGTCTCTACTAGTGAACCGGTGTTTAAGGATGACTGATGTTGCGTTTGAGACTCACCGTGTATCGGGCCTTCCACACTGGAACCTGACAGGACAGGATGTTCAGGTACTTCCTGGGCTGTCGGAAATCCCAAAACTAAACACAAAGCAGGAGAGAGATTCAGAGACCAGAAGTCTTCTGGTGTCCAGCTGATGAAGATCAACGGTTCTGCTCTTTGCTCTCTGATGTGGACAGTGTGTTTGTTTTCCTCACCCTCACAGAATTGTCCTGGCTGGACGTGGCGAGGATGAACTCGTTTTCGGGATGCCAGTCGAGGCCGTGTATCTTAGACAGGTGAGCCGCCAGGTACTCGGCCGCCGTGTTGGGTTTCTGTTAGAGAGGACACAAACAGTGACAGCACGGATCCTTTAGATCCTGCAGATCCTTTAGATCCTTTAGATCCTGCAATCCTTCAGATCCTTTAGATCCTTCAGATCCTTCAGATCCTTTAGATCCTTCAGATCCTTCAGATCCTTCAGATCCTTCAGATCCTTCAGATCCTTTAGATCCTTTAGATCCTTTAGATCCTTCAGATCCTTCAGATCCTTCAGATCCTTTAGATCCTTCAGATCCTTCAGATCCTTCAGATCCTTCAGCAGCTCATGCTGAGATCAGATTAAAACTCACTCTTTTGTCCCAGATCCGAACGTCTCCATCGTGACTGGACGCCAGCAGATTCTGGTTCTTCCGGTTCCACTTCACCTGAGACGCTCCAGCTGGAAGAGAAGATCAACAGGTTAGAACGTCTTTAATGAACAGAATAGAAAACACTGTATTGATAACAACAGGAAGCATTCAAACACAACAGGAGACGTTCTAATACGCTGAGTCACTGTCCCTCTTGATTTAGATCCAGATCAGTTTATAGATGAGTGAAGATGAAGAAGACTCACCAACAGCAGAAAGAGCCACAGTGGGTTTCCGAGTGTCTCTGTGGAGTCAACAAAGACGTCATTACTGCAGGATGACATGCTAATGTCTTTACATCAGCTTCATGCTAATGCCACAATATGCTAATGTAACAACATGCTAATGTTGCACGACATGCTAATGAGGCATATACGTGTATACGTACACACATGTATATAAATATGAATATGTCATTGATTCCTCTCACCTGGTGTCCCAGATGTAGATGTATGTGTCCACTGAGCTGGTGACCAAGAACTCTGGTTCAAACCAGGACCAGTCCAGATCACTGAGGACATGAACACGCCACAGTCAGTGAACACATCACAGAGGGTCATTGAACACATTACCGTGTCCAGAGGTGCGTTTGATTTAACCCTGTAGTTACCTGATGACCCGGGTGTGTCCCTGTAGAGACGTGTGAACTTCTCCACATCCGTTCCTCCAGGAGTAAAGATCCACCCTCTGGTTACTCTGAAGACAAACACACACAGATTTTATTGTGTGTACTTTAGGAGCCTGTTTTCTTTGTCGTCAACAGCAGAACTCACCGAGGCAGCAAAGACGTGGGACTCTGATCTGTGAGGGTTCCACTGGACCGTCCCCACGTCCCATTTACTCTGACGCCCGATCTTACGCGGCGGTTCAGACGGAGCCTCCAGGTTCACCATGTACAGGAACCGGCGCCTGAGTTTGGAAGCATCGAGTGTTACAGGGTGACAGTGAAGGCATCTCCATAAAGCTATAATGTTTACAGGGTGACAGTGAAGGCGTCTTCATAAAGCTACAATGTTTACAGGGTGACAGTGAAGGCGTCTTCATAAAGCTATAATGTTTACAGGGTGACAGTGAAGGCGTCTTCATAAAGCTATAATGTTTACAGGGTGACAGTGAAGGCATCTCCATAAAGCTACAATGTTTACAGGGTGACAGTGAAGGCGTCTTCATAAAGCTACAATGTTTACAGGGTGACAGTGAAGGCGTCTTCATAAAGCTACAATGTTTACAGGGTGACAGTGAAGGCGTCTTCATAAAGCTACAATGTTTACAGGGTGACAGTGAAGGCGTCTCCATAAAGCTACAATGTTTACAGGGTGACAGTGAAGGCGCCTTCATAAAGCTACAATGTTTACAGGGTGACAGTGAAGGCATCTCCATAAAGCTACAATGTTTACAGGGTGACAGTGAAGGCGTCTTCATAAAGCTACAATGTTTACAGGGTGACAGTGAAGGCGTCTTCATAAAGCTACAATGTTGACAGGGTGACAGTGAAGGCATCTCCATAAAGCTATAATGTTTACAGGGTGACAGTGAAGGCATCTCCATAAAGCTACAATGTTTACAGGGTGACAGTGAAGGCATCTCCATAGAGCTATAATGTTTACAGGGTGACAGTGAAGGCATCTCCATAAAGCTACAATGTTTACAGGGTGACAGTGAAGGCGTGGCGTCTTCATAAAGCTACAATGTTGACAGGGTGACAGTGAAGGCATCTCCATAAAGCTATAATGTTTACAGGGTGACAGTGAAGGCATCTCCATAAAGCTACAATGTTTACAGGGTGACAGTGAAGGCATCTCCATAAAGCTATAATGTTTACAGGGTGACAGTCTAAACTAAAGGACACAATAAACTCTTGCGGTGCGTTCAGGTGAACTCAATTTACCCGGACAGAACGGCGTGTGAACCCAGACAGTCCACTGACATGGCGGTGGCCTGAAACCACAGAAGAAGAAGAGATTAAAGAAAACATAAATAAAGGTGCAGAAGAAGAAGGTTGGTCTGAAAGATGCCGATAACTTTATTTATTTCCTTGTCAGCTGACTCTTTAATTATTGTGTAAAAGTACTCTGTTACAGTCGAAGTACGAATACCACACTGTAAAATACTACTTTGTAAAAAAAAAGAATGAATATTGGTTGATGATCGGACTGATCATGTTGCTTAAAAACATTAATATATAACACAAAACTAATTTAAAGTAATTAACTTATTTAATGAACTAGATCTAATTATTGATTATTTACTGTCTGACAACTTTCCTGAGTATTTAATTGCACAACTCTAAATATTAATAAATAAATATATTAAAGTGAGTCAGGAGTCCGGAGCTTTCGCTCATCGTTACCTGGGCATCTCTAAACTCCACCACCACATTCTCGCTGCTCCAGCGGGCCGCCATCTTGCTTCTTCTTCCACTGTCAACACCACGTCACGTGATCCTAATGACACGTGACGACTTCTTCATGAGCCCTGTGGGGAAAAAAACTTTAAATGGCTTTATTAAGTGAATAATTAACAACAAAATATAAACAACAAAATTAAAGAAAAAAACAATTTTGGTAAAATAAACATTTAATTTAATAAACATTTACAATTGCAGATGGATAAACAAAAAACAATGTGCTTTCAAAATAAGGTGCTGCTCTTTACATGCGTGGTGAGGAGTTCGTGAACGCACCGTGCTCTCTTTGTCACGAGACTCTTTTCCTTTCTTCTGATTGGTCGCTCCTGTTTCTGGTAAAATATATCCAAAATGGCGTCTACCCTGGTGGCGCATGTCGTCGCGGACGCTGGCGCGTTTTTAAAGAAAGCTCCGCTGCAGGTGAGTTTTTAATAAATACGTTAGTCAATAAAGTGACGTCAGTCAGCGTGACGTCGGTCCGTCCGGTGTCCGGTAACGAGACCGGAGAGAAGGCCCTCTGCTCCGGACTGAACACCAGACTGACATTAAATACTCATAAATAAATCTACATTTAATATTCACCTTTATTTAAAACAACATGTTACTCTCGTTACCTCAGTATTACACGTCACTTCCGCTGAGCACGAGCGAGGAGATGATGCACAGAGAACATGGGTGTTGCCATGGTGATCAGCTCTTCGGTCACTCTGTGGAGAAGCTGTATCACTTCTGTCACCAGAACAGTCTGTGGTCACATGACAGTCTGTGGTCAATATGACAGTCTGTGGTTACCATATCGGTCTATGGTCACATGACAGTCTGTGGTCAATATGACAGTCTGTGGTCACCATATCGGTCTGTGGTCACCACAACGGTCTGTGGTCACATGACAGTCTGTGGTCAATATGACAGTCTGTGGTCAATATGACAGTCTGTGGTCACATGACAGTCTGTGGTCACCATAACGGTCTGTGGTCACATGACGGTCTGTGGTCAATATGACAGTCTGTGGTCACCATAACGGTCTGTGGTCACATGACGGTCTGTGGTCAATATGACAGTCTGTGGTCACCATATCGGTCTATGGTCACATGACGGTCTGGTCACCATATCGGTCTATGGTCACATGACAGTCTGTGGTCAATATGACGGTCTATGGTCACATGACGGTCTGTGGTCAACATGTCAGTCTGTGGTCACCATATCGGTCTATGGTCACATGACATTCTGTGGTCAATATGACGGTCTATGGTAACATGACGGTCTGTGGTCACATGACGGTCTGTGGTCACATATCGGTCTATGGTCACATGACAGTCTGTGGTCAATATGACAGTCTATGGTCACATGACGGTCTGTGGTCACATATCGGTCTATGGTCACATGACAGTCTGTGGTCAATATGACGGTCTATGATCACATGACGGTCTGTGGTCACATGACGGTCTGTGGTCACATGACAGTCTGTGGTCACATGACAGTCTGTGGTCAATATGACGGTCTATGGTCACATGACGGTCTGTGGTCACCATAAACTAAATGGACTCGTATAAAAAACTTCTCTTCTGTTTACACCAGAGGTCTTCAACATGTTTCAGGCCAAGGACCCCAAACTGATGGAGAGATGGAGCAGGGACCCCCGACTATATATATTGTATAACATTGTGTTTTATATTAAACTGGGCCTAGTGCCATGTATACCTCTTTATTGTGCATGCAATACTAAGCTGTTTAAATAATACACAGGTTCATATATTCATGTTTATATGTTAAACATGTGCAAGGTACAGTGAGTAGGGAGGCCGTGCCACTGACATTTATTAACATACATTGTTACATGATAATCATCACACAAGCTATTCAAACTGATGTTTTCATTTTAAACATAAATGTGGAAACTAAAATGAGTGATGGCCTATTAGTGCCACTGCCATGCATAAACATACCTGTTATCTTGCATACAATACTGAACTATTACAATAATGGACACATTCATGTTTTTTTTAAACATGTAGGGGGACAGGTCCAGGCTCGTCTCACGCTGTGGGTGAACCGGTGCCCAGCTTGAGAGAGCTCCTGTGTGTCGATGTGTGCATTTCTGAATAAAACTGTCAAATCAACCACAACGTTCACGACCCCCCTGCAGTATCTCCGCGGACTCCCTGTTGAAGACCTCTGGTCTATGGTCACATGACGGTCTATGGTCACATGACAGTCTGTGGTCACATGACGGTCTGTGGTCGCCGTGACGGTCTGTGGTCGCCGTGACACCTGTAGGCCAAGGTCATCTATAGGTCCAGGTCACCTGGAGGTCCTTCTGTTAGGAGGTTCATTCATGTTAAGAAGGAGTAGATCTGATTATATTATTTATAGAATAGTCACAGTTCGGTCTGTTGATTTGTGTTGCAGGATATCGGAAGCAACATCTACACACTGAGAGATGTGGTCAACGAGATCAGAGACAAACCCACCAGGAAGAGTCTGGCCGTCCTACCGTACCAGCTGGTCTTTAAAGAGCCTCATCCTGAACACGTTAGACTGGGTAAACTAAACCTGAACACATTAGACTAGATAAACTAAACCTGAACACGTTAGACGAGATGAACTAAACCTGAACACGTCAGACTAGATAAACTAAACCTGAACACGTTAGACGAGATGAACTAAACCTGAACACGTCAGACTCGATAAACTAAACCTGAACACATCAGACTGGGTAAACTAAACCTGAACACGTTAGACGAGATAAACTAAACCTGAACACGTCAGACTAGATCAACTAAACCTGAACACGTTAGACTGGGTAAACTAAACCCGAACACGTTAGACTGGATAAACTAAACCTGAACACGTCAGACTGGGTAAACTAAACCTGAACACGTTATACTAGATAAACTAAACCTGAACACGTCAGACTGGGTAAACAACCTGAACACGTTAGACTAGATAAACTAAACCTGAACACGTTAGACTAGATAAACTAAACCTGAACACGTTCGACTGGGTAAACTAAACCTGAACACGTCAGACTGCGTAAACTAAACCCGAACACGTCAGACTGGATAAACTAAACCTGAACACGTCAGACTGGATAAACTAAACCTGAACACGTTAGACTAGATCAACTAAACCTGAACACGTTAGACTGGGTAAACTAAACCCGAACACGTCAGACTGCGTAAACTAAACCCGAACACGTCAGACTGGGTAAATTAACCTGAACACGTTAGACTAGATAAACTAAACCTGAACACGTCAGACTGGGTAAACTAAACCTGAACACGTCGGACTGCGTAAACTAAACCCGAACACGTCAGACTGGGTAAATTAACCTGAACACGTCCGACTAGATAAACTAAACCTGAACACGTCAGACTGGGTAAACTAAACCTGAACACGTCGGACTGCGTAAACTAAACCTGAACACGTCGGACTGCGTAAACTAAACCTGAACACGTCGGACTGCGTAAACTAAACCTGAACACGTCGGACTGCGTAAACTAAACCTGAACACGTCGGACTGCGTAAACTAAACCTGAACACGTCGGACTGCGTAAACTAAACCTGAACACGTCGGACTGCGTAAACTAAACCTGAACACGTCGGACTGCGTAAACTAAACCTGAACACGTCGGACTGCGTAAACTAAACCTGAACACGTCGGACTGCGTAAACTAAACCTGAACACGTCGGACTGCGTAAACTAAACCTGAACACGTCGGACTGCGTAAACTAAACCTGAACACGTCGGACTGCGTAAACTAAACCTGAACACGTCGGACTGCGTAAACAACCTGAACACGTCGGACTGCGTAAACTAAACCTGAACACGTCGGACTGCGTAAACTAAACCTGAACACGTCGGACTGCGTAAACTAAACCTGAACACGTCGGACTGCGTAAACTAAACCTGAACACGTCGGACTGCGTCAACTAAACCTGAACACGTCAGACTAGATCAACTAAACCCGAACACGTGCGACTGGGTAAACTAAACCCGAACACGTCAGACTGCGTAAACTAAACCCGAACACGTCAGACTGCGTAAACTAAACCCGAACACGTCAGACTGCGTAAACTAAACCCGAACACGTCAGACTGGGTAAATTAACCTGAACACGTTAGACTAGATAAACTAAACCTGAACACGTCAGACTGGGTAAACTAAACCCGAACACGTCGGACTGCGTAAACTAAACCCGAACACGTCAGACTGGGTAAATTAACCTGAACACGTACGACTAGATAAACTAAACCTGAACACGTCGGACTGCGTAAACTAAACCTGAACACGTCGGACTGCGTAAACTAAACCTGAACACGTCGGACTGCGTAAACTAAACCTGAACACGTCGGACTGCGTAAACTAAACCTGAACACGTCGGACTGCGTAAACTAAACCTGAACACGTCGGACTGCGTAAACTAAACCTGAACACGTCGGACTGCGTCAACTAAACCTGAACACGTCGGACTGGGTAAACTAAACCTGAACACGTCGGACTGCGTAAACTAAACCTGAACACGTCGGACTGCGTAAACTAAACCTGAACACGTCGGACTGCGTAAACTAAACCTGAACACGTCGGACTGGGTCAACTAAACCTGAACACGTCGGACTGGGTCAACTAAACCTGAACACGTCGGACTGGGTCAACTAAACCTGAACACGTCCGACGAGGTAAACTAAACCTGAACACGTCAGACTGGATAAACTAAACCTGAACACGTCAGACTGGATAAACTAAACCTGAACACGTTAGACTGGATAAACTAAACCTGAACACGTTAGACTGGATAAACTGAACTAAACCTGAGGTCTGGTTTCTCTTTTCTTCCTGTTTCTTGTCTCAGTGACCGAGTTCTCTAAGAAGACCGGAGACTACCCGAGTCTTTCCGCCACAGACATCAAAGTTCTGGCTCTTACCTACCAGCTGGAGCTGGAACACGTCGGCTCTGAACACCTGAAGAAGGAGCCGGAGGTCAAGGTACCTGAGACATCACTCGATGTCTCATATATATATATATATATATATATATATATATATATCATGTTTTTTTTATCGTTTTTTTAATCTTTGCCCAGCACTAATATATATATATTTATTTATTTATTTTCTGTCTCAGGTTGATATCCACAGCACACAGCGACACCCAGAGACTCCCGTTAACGTAGCAGGATTCCACTTCCCCTCCAAGGTAAAAGTCTTCTCACAGAAACATCTCATGGAGAGTAAAATCAAGATAAAGCCTCAAACATCAGTTGGGGACATTTTCCAGTTTATAATTTCCTCGACGTTCCTTCAGAAACATGTGGACAGTTTGGACGTCCAACAGACGGAGACATCAAACGGTGACGAGTTCAACAGCTTCCAGTTCTGGAGAGAACCGCTACCGTCCATCGACAGAGACCTGCTGGGTCTACTGGTGAGTCTGACCATGAGGAAGTCTGTCTATGTCCTCATGTCCTCATGTCCTCACGTCCTCACGTCCTCATGTCTTCACGTCCTCATGTCCTCACGTCCTCACGTCCTCACGTCCTCACGTCCTCATGTCTTCACGTCCTCATGTCCTCGTAGACTTCAGTCCATGTCCTCATGCCCATATCCTCATGTCCTCCAGTCTATGTCCTCATGTCCACTCATAGAAACATGTCTGTCCATTTATTCTTGTGCTGGAGGATTCAAACTAGAAACAACAAATTGTTTTGTGTGATCATTGATCATCAACAGTGTTTATAGTTAGTAACAGTTCAGGAGACATTTTTACTTCTCAGAGCAGGAAAAGCACAATCAATAAACAACCCTCTCCAAAGTCTCCTCACTGTAAACGTAACGTCTGGTGTTGTCGCTGCTCCTCCAGGATCCTGTGGAGGTTTTAAACCCAAAGATCAAACAGAACCAGACGAGCACACAGACGTCTTCTGCTGACGATGACAAGTTTAACACCTTCCAGTTCTGGAGAGATCCGCTGGCGTCCATCGATGAGTGTCTGCTGGAAATATTGGTGAGTTTACCAGACCTTCAGGATCTGAGCTCATTCAGAACAAAGGGAGCGTTTGGTGTCATGTGACTTCTCTACAGCACTAAATAAACCAATCACGGGCCGCCTACTACAGACCAATCAATAAACCAATCACGGGCCGCCTACTACAGACCAATCAATAGACCAATCACGGGCCGCCTACTACAGACCAATCAATAAACCAATCACGGGCCGCCTACTACAGACCAATCAATAGACCAATCACGGGCCGCCTACTACAGACCAATCAATAGACCAATCACGGGCCGCCTACTACAGACCAATCAATAAACCAATCACGGGCCGCCTACTACAGACCAATCAATAGACCAATCACGGGCCGCCTACTACAGACCAATCAATAGACCAATCACGGGCCGCCTACTACAGACCAATCAATAGACCAATCACGGGCCCCCTACTACAGACCAATCAATAGACCAATCACGGGCCGCCTACTACAGACCAATCAATAAACCAATCACGGGCCGCCTACTACAGACCAATCAATAGACCAATCACGGGCCGCCTACTACAGACCAATCAATAAACCAATCACGGGCCGCCTACTACAGACCAATCAATAAACCAATCACGGGCCGCCTACTACAGACCAATCAATAGACCAATCACGGCCCGCCTACTACAGACCAATCAATAAACCAATCACGGGCCGCCTACTACAGACCAATCAATAAACCAATCACGGGCCGCCTACTACAGACCAATCAATAGACCAATCACGGGCCGCCTACTACAGACCAATCAATAAACCAATCACGGGCCGCCTACTACAGACCAATCAATAAACCAATCACGGGCCGCCTACTACAGACCAATCAATAAACCAATCACGGCCCGCCTACTACAGACCAATCAATAGACCAATCACGGGCCGCCTACTACAGACCAATCAATAAACCAATCACGGGCCGCCGACTACAGACCAATCAATAGACCAATCACGGGCCGTCTACTACAGACTAGTGGTGTCACGGATCACGGATCGATCCGTGATCCATTCGGATCAGCCCTCACTGTTCGGATCACTCGTGAACCGCGGATCAATCGAGTATTTTTTTCTTTTTTTACAGTGTAATCATCATAGTGTGTAATAAAGTTCTACTGCTGCTGTTCCTTTTCAAGTAACAAGTCCCCGAATATCAATGCAGAGTGTCAGTGAACAGATATGAAGCAGTAGTGTGTTCAGTGAACGGAGCAGGTTAGAAGCATTTAACGGTGACGTCATGGCGAGCGGAGGAACGTCAGAAGCCGTGGCGTCATTTAAGTCGCAAGTTTGGGAACATTTTGTCTTCCCTGTAACGTATAATGACGGATGAGGGTGGTGGACAAAGCGTTACGGTATGTAGGCGTTATTTAAAGAGACACACGACAACGGCAAAACATCGGCATGTCAGCGACGGGGGACACTCCGGTGTAGAAAACAAAGGATTTCTAAATCTGGTTAAAATGCTTGAGCCACGCTACGAAGTCCACTCACGCACCCACTTCAGTGTGAAGCTGTTCCAGACCTCTATGAGAAGGAAAAGACTGTAGAGACCGCTTTCACCACGGCGGAGTGATTCTCCGGTGCTGTAGACACGCCCCCTCTGTGAGAGTCACACAGACACACACCTGGGACAGGTGCTGTAGACACGCCCCCTCTGTGACAGTCACACAGACACACACCTGGGGCAGGTGCTGTAGACACGCCCCCTCTGTGAGAGTCACACAGACACACACCTGGTTCAGGTGCTGACAGAAGTATCAGAGTGAAGCTAGACAGGCCCAATAATATTCCAGTCACCACAGAAAGGTCGACCCTCTCCCCAGACAATGGAGATATTCTCATCTTTTTGAAAATAATGTCACAGTAATGGTAAACATTATTGTGTATTTGAATGGCATAACCTGACAGGAAGTAAACACAGACCCAAGTTGTTGCTGAGCAGTTCAGTTCAGTGTAAACAGTGGAAGCTAGCTCACTGGCTGTTTCTTTCTTTCAGTATTGATGAAAGGACGAGGATATCAACATACCTCATGTTGCACTTACCGGTAAACTTAACAGAATTCTTTATTTTTATTTATTTATTTCATTTTGTTTCAAATTGGACATCTTCAATATTTTTGTTTTCATGTAAGACTATAGACCAAAGTTCTTTGCTTTAAGTGTTCTTGAAGTTCTTTAATTAATAAATGGAAAGCAAAGTTATATTTGTCTCCTCCCCTTTTCTTTGTTGATCCGAAAAATGATCCGAACCGAACCGTGACTCCTGAACCGTGATCCGAACCGAACCGTGAGGTTTGTGATCCGTGACACCCCTACTACAGACCAATCAATAAACCAATACGTTTTATAGTCGGTGTTCTAATCGCGTGTTTGTTAACGCGTTTGTTAACGTGCTAACGTGTGTGTTTCTTAATGGGTGTGTTTCTTAACACGTGTTTATTAACATGTTCATCGACACGTGTCTATTGACCCGTTTTTATTAACGCTTGTTTATTCACTTGTTTATTCACATGTTCACTCACATGTTTATTAACGCTTGTTTATTCACATGTTTATTCACATGTTTATTCACATGTTTATTCACATGTTTATTCACTTGTTTATTAACATGTTTCTTCACGTGTTTATTCACATGTTTATTAACATGTTTATTCACATGTTTATTAACATGTTTATTCACATGTTTATTCGCTTGTTTATTAACATGTTTATTCACTTGTTTATTCACATGTTTATTCACATGTTTATTCGCTTGTTTATTAACATGTTTATTCACGTGTTTATTAACATGTTTATTCACTTGTTTATTCGCTTGTTTATTAACGTGTTTATTCACTTGTTTATTCACATGTTTATTCACTTGTTTATTAACATGTTTATTCACGTGTTTATTCACATGTTTATTCACTTGTTTATTAACATGTTTATTCACATGTTTATTCGCTTGTTTATTAACATGTTTATTCACTTGTTTATTAACATGTTTATTCGCTTGTTTATTCACATGTTTATTCGCTTGTTTATTAACATGTTTGGTCACATTTGTTAACATGTTTATTAACATGTTTATTGACGTGTTTATTCACTTGTTTATGAACATGTATGGTCACATTTGTTAACATGTTTATTCACATGTTTATTCATGTTTGTTAACATGTTTATTAACACTTGTTTATTAAGCTAAGAGTAAACAGACTTCAAACACTAAGAGGTAACGCTGTGGTGTGAAGGAATTATTCCACATCTCATATGTAACATATAAACATCGTACTGATTAATGATAAAATGATGTAAAATTATAAACTTATTAGTGATTCATAATATATTAATAAATGTTGATGTCTCTAGAAAGTGGACGTCTCCACATCAGAGATCAGGTTGGACATATCGCTGCAGACAGAGGACCAATCAGACGAAGACAAAGAGAACGAGCCTGAAGACCACGATGAAGATGAAGATAATAATGATGATGGAGGAGGATGGATCACTCCTGGTAACATCAAACAGGTGAAGATGGACTCTGCTGATTGGACGGCTCCTGCTGATGTCCAAGTGGGATGTCTGACCACCGACTTCGCCATGCAGGTAACTGTAGGTCCAGGTCACCTGTAGGTCCTTCTGTTAGAAGGTTCATTCATGGTTCAGATGGAGTAGATCTGCTTTATTATATAGAAACACCTTTATTAATAAACATATTTATGAACGTGTTTATTAACATATTTAATAGTGTTTATTGACATGTTTAACACGTTTATCAATTGTGTTTATTATCATATTAAACAAAGAAAAGCATAAAATGCTTGAGGTATGACTCCAATAATCGGTTATTGATGAATGCTTTAATCTGATCCTCTGTCGTTCCAGAACGTTCTCATTCAGATCGGTCTTCATGTTCTGTCTGTTAACGGGATGCTGATCAAACAGGCGAGGAACTACATCCTGAGATGTCACGCCTGCTTCAGGTGAGTCCAGTTCACCTGAGACCAGAACCTAGTGTTGATAGAACCTGAGGACCATAGAGTCTCTGGACTAGAGACCAGAACCTAGTGTTGATAGAACCTGAGGACCATAGAGTCTCTGGACTAGAGACCAGAACCTAGTGTTGATAGAACCCTGAGGACCATAGAGTCTCTGGACTAGAGACCAGAACCTAGTGTTGATAGAACCCTGAGGACCAGAGAGTCTCTGGACCAGAGACCAGAACCTAGTGTTGATAGAACCCTGAGGACCAGAGAGTCTCTGGACTAGAGACCAGAACCTAGTGTTGATAGAACCCTGAGGACCAGAGAGTCTCTGGACTAGAGACCAGAACCTAGTGTTGATAGAACCCTGAGGACCAGAGAGTCTCTGGACTAGAGACCAGAACCTAGTGTTGATAGAACCTGAGGACCATAGAGTCTCTGGACTAGAGACCAGAACCTAGTATTGATAGAACCCTTAGGACCATAGAGTCGCTGGACTAGAGACCAGAACCTAGTGTTGATAGAACCTTGAGGACCAGAGAGTCTCTGGACCAGAGACCAGAACCTAGTGTTGATAGAACCCTGAGGACCAGAGAGTCTCTGGACCAGAGACCAGAACCTAGTGTTGATAGAACCCTGAGGACCAGAGAGTCTCTGGACCAGAGACCAGAACCTAGTGTTGATAGAACCCTGAGGACCAGAGAGTCTCTGGACCAGGTCTTTAATGTGGATGTGGTCTAACTTTCAGGACCACCAGCATCATGAACAAAGTGTTCTGTCCTCACTGTGGAAACCCGACTCTGAAGAAACTCGCTGTGACAGTCGGAGAGGACGGAAACACCAAGATGCACTTCTCTAAGAACCCCAAAGTCCTGAACCCAAGAGGGCTGAGGGTGAGACACACACACACACACACACACACACACACACACACACTCTCCTGTAGCACTAGATATTCATATAAAAACTAAATAAATGCAGTAAAAAGACATGTAGTGAAGTATAAAGTAGCAGTAGATGGAACAGTACATCAGACCTGTACTAGAGCGCGGTACTTGTACCTGATGACAGTACTGTAGTACTTGTAGCCATGTCTCATGTGTTCCAGCACCCTCTACCTCGGCCTCATGGAGGGAAACACAGTAACAACCCTCAGCTGGAGGAGGACCAGTAGACTGTAGTACTTGTACCTGATGTACCATGTGTCTCATGTGTTCCAGCACCCTCTACCTCGGCCTCATGGAGGGAAACACAGTAACAACCCTCAGCTGGTGGAGGACCAGAGCTTCCCCCAGCAGAGACTGTCCCGTAAAGCCCGTCAGAAGACCGATGTCTTGGACCCGGACTACGAGGCCGGAGGGTCCCCCTTCTGCCAGAACGACGTCTACAGCCGAGCCGCCAACCTGCAGATCAGAGACGGGCGTTGTGGCGGCGGCAAGAGGCGGAGCAACCCAAACTCCGCCCACAAGAAGTTTGTGAAGAAGAAGTGAGCGATTGATTTGGACTCCTGAAGACCAGGACCTGCAGGACCTCCAGGTCCAAACTAAAGAGTCCTCTCTGAAGCACGAAGAAAATCCAGAACGGTCCTTTCAACAGAAAACTTGTCACATTAATAAGGTTTATGTATCGAATCTACTATAATAAATATGATCTCATCACTTCTCTTTATTTTAATGTAAAGACACATTCATGACTTATTTATAATCTTTAATCCCATAAAAGAACATTTGAAGAACAAACAGACGTATTTATTGTTCATATATTTGTTATTAATATATGTATTATTCGATTGATTAATGTCAGAAACACGACTCAGTTTCCACGGTAATGTTTTATTATTATTTTTTAATAAACTTTAGATTTCTGAACACTTTGAATAGACATCAAAGGTCCTTCAGTCCACAGAGAAGTCCTCTTCTTCCTCTTCTTCTTCTTCCTCGTCTCCTCTCGTCTCTTCTTCTGGTTCCTCAGAGTCTCTGAGGGCGGACTGGACAGACTCCGGGTCCAGCTCTCCTGACTCCGGTCCTGAGTCCTGGATCTGGGTCTCAAAGGTCGGGATCTGGGTCTCTCTCTGAGGGAGCAGGAAGTCCAGCGGTTGGAGGACGACGACGAGGTCGATGGAGCCCAAACCACCGAACCGGTGCAGTTGAGTGGGAGGAACTCCTGAAGAGACAGAGACCAGGTTTAGACAGAGACCGGGTTCATCCCATTATTCATATTTAATATTCATGTTAATATTAATCAGGATGTGGGTCAGGACTGGTCTTCCTCACCGAGGATGAGTGCGATCTGAGCCGGAGGAAACAGGACCTGCAGGCAGCGGTTGAGGAACGGCAGCAGGTCTTCAGCGTAGGCCGAGCAGAAGAGGAGGAAGAGCTGCTTCTCTCTGCTGCTGAAGGCCGACTCCTCGGCCCGGTGGAACACCAGGATCTGACGGGTCACCTGACGGGAAAACAAGACCGACAACATCAACACACCAGACGAGAGCCGGGTCCCACCTGAGACTTGAAATAGTTGAAGTTTACCGTGTTCAGGGCGTCCTGAAGACAGGAGGCCACGTCCTGAGCCAGTCCCACGGGGCAGCAGAGCCGCAGGTCGTTGAATGCCGTCAGGATGTTGTTGAGGAAGCAGGCCAGCGGCTGGAAGTCCAGCAGGGACATGGGGGGCTGCAGGGTTCCGGTCTGGTTCCCGGAGGCCCCCCCTAAAACAGACGGCAGGGCGATGAGCGTGTACCGGTTCATGTCCTCCTGGAACTTGTCTGCCGCCTCCCGCACGGCTCTGCGGAACGTCTCCGCCGCCACCCGCTGGAACATCGGCGCCAGCTGCCCGCGGAAGTCTGCCCCGACCCGGCTGAAGGACAGACCGAAGTACATGCACTGACCCAGCAGGGAGTCCAGGCGACCCCCGACGCCCCGTTGCAGATCCCTCTCTAAGGTCTCCAGGAACTCCGCCACCTTCTGCACCACCCAGCCGTGGAAGATGGCGGCCTCGTTCACCGGCGCCTCGTTCAGCGGATCCTCGTCGGAGAAGATGGCTCTGTACTGCGTGATGATGTCGAACAGGTGGACCCTGCAGGCCTCGATGGTTTTGGTGATGTGAA
>JAFEUB010001630.1:82500-117500 GCA_024529925.1 Ophthalmolycus amberensis | reverse complement strand
TAATACTGAGTGAGGAGCGGAGGACCGATGCTATCGTTAGCATCGGTCCTAGGACGAGCTAACCTAGGACGGAGTCATCAGAGTCGTGTAAAACAAGTATTTCAATCGGCTCAGGCACCAAAAGGAAGCACCGAAATCTGCGTTGCGTTTCGGTCCGGTAGATACCGGTCGTATATACCGGTTTTCGGTACCCAACCCTACTCATCATACCTTTACTGTGGTCTTGTGATGAAGCTCTGGTGGAGGAGTGATGGAGGTTTACTGTGATATGAAACACCTCATCATACCTTTACTGTGGTCTTGTGATGAAGCTCTGGTGGAGGAGTGATGAAGGTTTACTGTGTGTCCTGACTGTGTTTCCTCTCAGAGTCTGACTGGTCACAAGAACCCAGTGGAGTGTGTCCAGTTCAACATGTCAGAGGAGCAGGTTGTCGCTGGTTCCCAGTCTGGATCTATACGAGTCTGGGACCTGGAGGCTGCCAAGAGTGAGACCCAGTTTGTTCTCTTAGTGTGTGGTTGAAAGGTTGAGTATGTGATGAATACAAACCCTGAGAGATGCTTTCAGGGTTTATATTTTATTTTAGTCCAGTTTTAGGGGCCGATCACAGGGGGAGGGGGGTGACCACGAGATCAACCATCGAGCTCCTGCTGTTGTTCTGCTGGTGAAAATGATCTCGTTCATTTTTGATTCACTATCACTAATATCAAAGTGCTCTAGCAACCACGTCTACCGGCATCAAAACAGGAAGTCAGTGGTAAAGTAGTAAAACCCGCCTCTTGCTTGATTTGATTGGCTGCCATGGTCATGTGTGACATTGACAAGCAGAGCGACTCCCCGCCTGGTGCTGCAAAGTTGGGAATATTTTTAATGCGTCTAAAACGCCTGAAAAACAGGATGCAAGAGAGGAGCCCTTAGTCCAGTATTAGTCCAGTATACTCTAGTATTAGTCCAGTATTAGTCCAGTATACTCTAGTTAGTCCAGTTTTAGTCCAGTATTAGTCCAGTTTATGTCCAGTTTTAGTATTAGTCCAGTATACTCTAGTTAGTCCAGTATTAGTCCAGTATACTCTAGTTAGTCCAGTATTAGTCCAGTATACTCTAGTATTAGTCCAGTATTAGTCCAGTATACTCTAGTTAGTCCAGTTTTAGTCCAGTATTAGTCCAGTTTATGTCCAGTTTTAGTATTAGTCCAGTATACTCTAGTTAGTCCAGTATTAGTCCAGTATACTCTAGTTAGTCCAGTATTAGTCCAGTATTACTCTAGTATTAGTCCAGTATTAGTCCAGTATTAGTCCAGTTTATGTCCAGTTTTAGTATTAGTCCAGTTTATGTCCAGTTTTAGTATTAGTCCAGTTTTAGCACAGTTGTCGTCCAGCTGAGACAGTTTTTCGTCTCTCTTCCAGTCTTAAGAACTTTGATGGGACACAAAGCCAACATCACCAGTCTGGGCTTCCATCCATTTGGAGACTTCCTCGCCTCCAGCTCAATGGACACAAACATCAAGGTGTGTGTGTGTGATATGTGCAGTGTGTGTGTGTGTGTCTGTGATATATCTGTGTGTGATATGTGTGTTTGTGTGTGTGTGATATGTGTGTGGGTGTGTTTGTGTGTGTGTGTGATATGTGCAGTGTGTGTGTGTCTGTGATATATCTGTGTGTGTTATATGTGTGTGTGTGGGTGTGTACTAATGAAATCTTTCTCCTCATCTGAACCATGTGGTCTTGTTCTGTCAGCTGTGGGACGTTCGGAGGAAAGGTTATGTGTTCAGGTACAAGGTGAGAACTGTAGAAATAAAGAAGAGCACATTTGTGAAGACACATGTTGATAATATGTGAGACAGTTAAAGTCCTGGTTGTGTTTCAGGGTCACACTGCGGCGGTGAGGAGTCTGGCCTTCAGCCCTGATGGGAAGTGGTTGGCTTCAGCCAGTGACGACTCCACCGTCAAGGTAAGAATCACACCTGTCAGAGTTGTAGTTCCTTTAATATTCATTGATTCATGTTCAGACGGTTTGATGTTGTCTCTGTCAGCTGTGGGATCTAACTCAGGGGAAGATGATCACAGAGTTTAAATCTCACACTGCAGCCGTCAACATCATCCAGTTTCACCCCAACGAGTACCTGCTGGCCTCAGGCAGCTCCGACAGGTGCGACCCTCTGTCAGTGTCCTCTTTGATACACCATCAACACTGTTTCCTCTGTCAGTGTCCTCTTTGATACACCATCAACACTGTTTCCTCTGTCTTTATCCTCTTTGATACACCATCAACACTGTTTCCTCTGTCTTTGTCCTCTTTGATACACCATCAATACTGTTTCCTCTGTCAGTGTCCTCTTTGATACACCATCAACACTGTTTCCTCTGTCTTTGTCCTCTTTGATACACCATCAACACTGTTTCCTCTGTCCGTCTCCTCTTTGATACACCATCAACACTGTTTCCTCTGTCCGTCTCCTCTTTGATACACCATCAACACTGTTTCCTCTGTCAGTGTCCTCTTTTTTACACCATCAACAATGTTTCCTCTGTCATTGTCCTCTTTGATACACCATCAACACTTGTTTCCTCTGGCAGTGTCCTCTTTGATACACCATCAACACTTGTTTCCTCTGTCAGTGTCCTCTTTGATACACCATCAACACTTGTTTCCTCTGTCAGTGTCCTCTTTGATACACCATCAATACTGTTTCCTCTGTCAGTGTCCTCTTTTTTACACCATCAACAATGTTTCCTCTGTCTTTGTCCTCTTTGATACACCATCAACACTTGTTTCCTCTGTCAGTGTCCTCTTTTTTACACCATCAACAATGTTTCCTCTGTCTTTGTCCTCTTTGATACACCATCAACACTTGTTTCCTCTGTCAGTGTCCTCTTTGATACACCATCAACAATGTTTCCTCTGTCAGTGTCCTCTTTTTTACACCATCAACAATGTTTCCTCTGTCTTTGTCCTCTTTGATACACCATCAACAATGTTTCCTCTGTCTTTGTCCTCTTTGATACACCATCAACAATGTTTCCTCTGTCTTGTCCTCTTTGATACACCATCAACACTGTTTCCTCTGTCAGTGTCCTCTTTGATACACCATCAACACTTGTTTCCTCTGTCCTGTCCTCTTTGATACACCATCAACACTTGTTTTGTCTCCAGGACCATCAAGCTGTGGGATCTGGAGAAGTTTACGATGATCGGCTCGTTGGAAGGAGACACGACTCCCGTCAGGTGAGTTTTCTCACCACAGATGTCGGACCAGGTGTTGATGGATCGTGATCCCTGACTCCTGGCCCTCTGTGGGTTCAGGTCTGTGTTCTTCAGCTCCGATGGATCCTGTCTGTACAGCGGGGCCACAGACTCTCTGAGGATCTTCGGCTGGGAGCCCGACCGCTGCTTTGACGTGGTGCCAGTGGGCTGGGGGAAGGTGTCCGACCTGGCGGTCTGCAACCAGCAGCTGGTGAGTAGTTGTTATTGATGATTGATTATTGATTATCACATCCTGTAAACCTCTTCTTCTTCTTCTCCCTCAGATCGGCGTGTCTCACCAGCTGTCCTGTGTGTCGTCCTACGTGGTCGACCTGAAGCGGGTGAAGAAGAGCGGCGGCTCTGTGATCCGAGGAATCGTCCAGGACGACCAGCCGCTCTCGGAGCCCAGAGATCCTAAAGGATCCGCACTACGCAGGAACTACGAGAGACCCACGACCACCAGCAGCTCCTCACAGAGGTAACGGCAGCACTCGCCTGGATAGGAAGGTTACCTGTGTCATGATGTCATGATGTCACATGTTGTGATGTCATCAGTGTGAAGCAGAGTTCAGACGCCGACAGGCGGAGCCCCGAAGGTGAGAGGCGGAGCCTCAGTGAGGACGAGGCAGACGAGAAAGTATCGTCAGCAGAGATCCACAACGCAGAAGACTTCAAAGAGATCTTCCAGCCGAAGAACGCCATCTGTAGGTCTCACCTTCTGTCCTTCATGGTCTCACCTTCTGTCCTTCATGGTCTCACCTTCTGTCCTTCATCCTCACACCTTCTGGCCTTCATGGTCTCACCTTCTGTCCTTCATCCTCACATCGTCTGTCCTTCATCCTCACATCTTCTGGCCTTCATCCTCACACCTTCTGGCCTTCATCCTCACACCTTCTGTCCTTCATCCTCACACCTTCTGGCCTTCATCCTCACACCTTCTGTCCTTCATCCTCACACCTTCTGTCCTTCATCCTCACACCTTCTGTCCCTCATCCTCACACCTTCTGTCCTTCATCCTCACACCTTCTGGCCTTCATCCTCACACCTTCTGTCCTTCATCCTCACACCTTCTGTCCTTCATCCTCACACCTTCTGTCCTTCATCCTCACACCTTCTGTCCTTCATCCTCACACCTTCTGGCCTTCATCCTCACACCTTCTGTCCTTCATCCTCACACCTTCTGTCCTTCATCCTCACATCTTCTGGCCTTCATCCTCACACCTTCTGTCCTTCATCGTCTCACCTTCTGTCCTTCATCCTCACACCTTCTGTCCTTCCTCGTCACACCTTCTGTCCTTCATCGTCACACCTTCTGGCCTTCATCCTCACACCTTCTGTCCTTCATCCTCACACCTTCTGTCCTTCATCCTCACATCTTCTGGCCTTCATCCTCACACCTTCTGTCCTTCTGTCCTTCATCGTCTCACCTTCTGTCCTTCCTCGTCACACCTTCTGTCCTTCATCGTCACACCTTCTGGCCTTCATCCTCACACCTTCTGTCCTTCATCCTCACACCTTCTGTCCTTCATCCTCACATCTTCTGGCCTTCATCCTCACACCTTCTGTCCTTCATCGTCTCACCTTCTGTCCTTCTGTCCTTCATCGTCTCACCTTCTGTCCTTCATCCTCACACCTTCTGTCCTTCCTCGTCACACCTTCTGTCCTTCATCGTCACACCTTCTGGCCTTCATCCTCACACCTTCTGTCCTTCATCCTCACACCTTCTGTCCTTCATCCTCACATCTTCTGGCCTTCATCCTCACACCTTCTGTCCTTCTGTCCTTCATCGTCTCACCTTCTGTCCTTCATCCTCACACCTTCTGTCCTTCCTCGTCACACCTTCTGTCCTTCATCGTCACACCTTCTGGCCTTCATCCTCACACCTTCTGTCCTTCATCCTCACACCTTCTGTCCTTCATCCTCACATCTTCTGTCCTTCATCGTCTCACCTTCTGTCCTTCTGTCCTTCATCGTCTCACCTTCTGTCCTTCATCCTCACACCTTCAGTCCTTCCTCGTCACACCTTCTGTCCTTCATCCTCACACCTTCTGTCCTTCATCCTCACACCTTCTGTCCTTCCTCGTCACACCTTCTGTCCTTCATCGTCACACCTTCTGTCCTTCATCGTCACACCTTCTGTCCTTCATCCTCACACCTTCTGTCCTTCCTCGTTACACCTCATCATTTACCTCATCAGTGACTCGGTTCTTCTCTCCTTTAGCTCGAACTCCTCCAAGGATATCGGAGCCTTTTCCTGCTCCTCCAGAGGACGGTGAGTCCTTCAGAGCTTCATCACTTATATTACAGACTTCATTCACACCTGAAACTACTTTACTGTGAGACATCACACTACCTGTTCAGGTACTCTGTTCACTACCTGTTCAGGTACTCTGTTCACTACCTGTTCAGGTACTCTGTTCACTACCTGCTCAGGTACTCTGTTCACTACCTGTTCAGGTACTCTGTTCACTACCTGTTCAGGTACTCTGTTCACTACCTGCTCGGGTACTCTGTTCACTACCTGTTCGGGTACTCTGTTCACGACCTGCTCGGGTACTCTGTTCACTACCTGTTCGGGTACTCTGTTCACTACCTGTTCGGGTACTCTGTTCACTACCTGTTCAGGTACTCTGTTCACTACCTGCTCAGGTACTCTGTTCACTACCTGTTCGGGTACTCTGTTCACTACCTGTTCGGGTACTCTGTTCACGACCTGCTCGGGTACTCTGTTCACGACCTGCTCGGGTACTCTGTTCACTACCTGTTCGGGTACTCTGTTCACTACCTGTTCGGGTACTCTGTTCACTACCTGCTCGGGTACTCTGTTCACTACCTGTTCGGGTACTCTGTTCACTACCTGTTCGGGTACTCTGTTCACTACCTGCTCGGGTACTCTGTTCACTACCTGTTCGGGTACTCTGTTCACTACCTGTTCGGGTACTCTGTTCACTATCTGTTCGGGTACTCTGTTCACTACCTGTTCGGGTACTCTGTTCACTACCTGTTCGGGTACTCTGTTCACTACCTGTTCGGGTACTCTGTTCACTACCTGTTCGGGTACTCTGTTCACTACCTGTTCGGGTACTCTGTTCACTACCTGTTCGGGTACTCTGTTCACTACCTGTTCGGGTACTCTGTTCACTACCTGTTCGGGTACTCTGTTCACTACCTGCTCGGGTACTCTGTTCACTACCTGCTCGGGTACTCTGTTCACTACCTGCTCGGGTACTCTGTTCACTACCTGTTCGGGTACTCTGTTCACGACCTGCTCGGGTACTCTGTTCACTACCTGTTCGGGTACTCTGTTCACTACCTGTTCGGGTACTCTGTTCACTACCTGTTCGGGTACTCTGTTCACTACCTGTTCGGGTACTCTGTTCACTACCTGCTCGGGTACTCTGTTCACTACCTGCTCGGGTACTCTGTTCACTACCTGTTCGGGTACTCTGTTCACTACCTGCTCGGGTACTCTGTTCACTACCTGCTCGGGTACTCTGTTCACTACCTGTTCGGGTACTCTGTTCACTACCTGCTCGGGTACTCTGTTCACTACCTGTTCGGGTACTCTGTTCACTACCTGCTCGGGTACTCTGTTCACTACCTGTTCGGGTACTCTGTTCTCTACCTGTTCAGGTACTCTGTTCTCTACCTGTTCAGGTACTCTGTTCTCTACCTGTTCAGGTACTCTGTTCTCTACCTGTTCAGGTACTCTGTTCACTACCTGTTCAGGTACTCTGTTCTCTACCTGTTCAGGTACTCTGTTCACTACCTGTTCAGGTACTCTGTTCTCTACCTGTTCAGGTACTCTGTTCACTACCTGTTCAGGTACTCTGTTCTCTACCTGTTCAGGTACTCTGTTCACTACCTGTTCAGGTACTCTGTTCTCTACCTGTTCAGGTACTCTGTTCACTACCTGTTCAGGTACTCTGTTCACTACCTGTTCAGGTACTCTGTTCACTACCTGTTCAGGTACTCTGTTCTCTACCTGCTCGGGTACTGGACACGTGATGAAAATGTTGTGTCTTCTTGTTTCTTGTGTGTGATGTGATGATGGAGGACAAAGTAAAGACAGTCTTCTTCATCTTCTTCTTCTTCGACACTATATTAGCCATCGGCCGTCAGCTGAAGGACATGATATCGGCTTTTCCTGAAAAACAGCAGGTCAGTGAACGCAGCAGTTTGTCTCTGTGATTAAGAGACATTAAATATGTAAACAATGATGAAACATGATTCATGTACTTTTGTTTTGTTGACATAAAGGTGTGTGTGTGTGTGTTACAGGCTCCTCCCCTCTCCTCCTCTGCACCTGTCCAGAGGGTGGAGCCTACAGTCGTCTCTTCTATAAAGCGTTCGACTCCCTCTGCGGTCGTCCCGGTGACCTCTAACCCCCCCTCCTCCGCCCCCCCTCCTCCTCCTCAGCCTCCTGTTACCACGGCGACGTCTAAACCACATCCTAAAATCATCCTGAGCACCAGGAACGAGCCCATCGGGCTGAACGTGGCCGACTTCCTGCCTGTGAGTTTAACATATCTACACAGGTGTTTGTTGAGGGTAGATGATGTCACTTGAAGTGCGTACTACATGTCCCACGATGCATTGTGCACGAGCTCCTCATCAACACTGAGAAGGTTTCCTCCAGAGCGGGGGGGCAAACGCTTTGGCTCTGGGGCCACAGTGAGTCTTAACATGTGACAGACGGGTCGGTAGCAGATGGAGTGTTTGTGAAGAGGAAAGGTTCAGGTCATTCCAGTGGGAGCAGTGATGTTTCTGCCTGTTCTCAGGACACATGTGAGGTGTTCATCATCAGACTGATGTATTGATGTTCATCATGCTGAAGGTCTGCTGGTGATCAGCATCACTTTCCTCAAGGAACTTAATAAACTGACGACCCTCGTATAAAGTTACGAGTTTTACGTCTGGCTTCACTTCATGATCAAACTGCATTACAGACTCACAGAGCAGGAAGAGTACATCCAGCTCCGGGTTTTCCTCTTTCACCTCATCCCGGATTCTTTTCAGCAGCCCGACGGTTCTTCCTGTTAAGTTTGGCGATCCATCTGTGGTGACATTGGCAAGTTTACACCGAGGTAGCTTCAGCCTCTGGATGACACCAGACATGATACAAGTCCTGTCCTTGTGTTGTCCCCTCCAGACATGCCAGGGTCAAACATTCCTCCGTTATCTCTCAGCTGTAATGAATCCCTCTGATGAAGAGTCACAGCTCAGCTGTGTCTTTTACGTCGTTACTTTCGTCCAGTGCTAACGAATATACGGTAACTGAAATGACTCAGCGTTTTTGTTTAACTCGTTGGCTAAGTCTTGGTCAGTTAGTTCTACACGGCGAGTCCTGCGTGATCAACTCATTCTTTCTAAAACTCCCCTTTGGAGAAAGTCTTGCTGGCCTCTGCTAGTACTTGTCTTGGTGCTTGACTCTTGGCTGCCAACCTCCGAGCAGTAGCCGGCCGTTCTTGCGTTGACTGATTGCTAGCGTAGTTAGCATGCTCGGTGGAAAAGTGGCGGCTGATATTGTATTTACAGCCTGTGATCGCACTTAGTTGAAAAAATATGATGCTGTCCACTCCTCACTCTACATGAGATGCTGTCCACTCCTCACTCTACATGAGATGCTGTCCACTCCTCACTCTACATGAGATGCTGTCCACTCCTCACTCTACATGAGATGCTGTCCACTCCTCACTCTACATGAGATGCTGTCCACTCCTCACTCTACATGTGATGCTGTCCACTCCTCACTCAACACTCCTCACTCACTGTGGACGTTTCCTTTCTTTGGTCCACTCATTGTTACAGAAGGGCTCCATGCTGTGACAAAGGTGGTGTTTCAGCATCGTTTTAGAGATGATCTCCGTCCAAAATAAAACAAACATCACGTGACTCATCACGTGTACGTGATGGTGCCGGTGTAAACAGGAAGTAGATTGGTTAAAGCAATAGGACAGAGTAATAAAGCAGTCTTGAATAATGAACGCTGGTGTTTGATACTTAAGATCTTCTCTAAAATCTTCTCTAAAATCTTCCTATGAACTCAAACACAGTTCGTGGGAAGTTGTATAAGTTTTATTGTCAGACTTAGTTACAGCGCTGCAGGTCTTCATCTCTCTCACCTCATATTTACATTAAAATCAACACTTGCACATAAGTCTACTAGATTCTGGTCCACGCTGGTCTCACTCGGTCCCTCTGTGTCGCTGTTCTCTCGTAGCTCTGCTGCTGGAGTCTGTCCATGTTTTGTTCCTTTATAGTTTATCTGTGGACTTCACAATAGTTGTGCAGAACAAAATAAACAACAATGAGAAAAGGAAAGTTCTCCATTTTGTGTCCGTCCGTCTCAAAGCCGCTAACTGACTTCAGACGTCCCCGTGGGTTTGATACCTCCGCTGGACACGCCGCTCACTAATCGCTAACAGCTGCTAGTAAAGAGAACACGGTCAACAACGGCTGCTAGTAAAGAGAACACGGTCAACAACGGCTGCTAGTAAAGAGAACACGGTCAACAACGGCTGCTAGTAAAGAGAACACGGTCAACAACGGCTGCTAGTAAAGAGAACACGGTCAACAACGGCTGCTAGTAAAGAGAACACGGTCAACAACGGCTGCTAGTAAAGAGAACACGGTCAACAACGGCTGCTAGTAAAGAGAACACGGTCAACAACGGCTGCTAGTAAAGAGAACACGGTCAACAACGGCTGCTAGTAAAGAGAACACGGTCAACAACGGCTGCTAGTAAAGAGAACACGGTCAACAACGGCTGCTAGTAAAGAGAACACGGTCAACAACGGCTGCTAGTAAAGAGAACACGGTCAACAACGGCTGCTAGTAAAGAGAACACGGTCAACAACGGCTGCTAGTAAAGAGAACACGGTCAACAACGGCTGCTAGTAAAGAGAACACGGTCAACAACGGCTGCTAGTAAAGAGAACACGTCAACAACGGCTGCTAGTAAAGAGAACACGGTCAACAACGGCTGCTAGTAAAGAGAACACGGTCAACAACGGCTGCTAGTAAAGAGAACAAGGTCAACAACGGCTGCTAGTAAAGAGAACACGGTCAACAACGGCTGCTAGTAAAGAGAACACGGTCAACAACGGCTGCTAGTAAAGAGAACACGGTCAACAACGGCTGCTAGTAAAGAGAACATGGTCAACAACAGCTGCTAGTAAAGAGAACACGGTCAACAACAGCTGCGAGTAAAGAGAACACGGTCAACAACAGCTGCTAGTAAAGAGAACACGGTCAACAGCTGCTAGTAAAGAGAACACGGTCAACAACGGCTGCTAGTAAAGAGAACACGGTCAACAACAGCTGCTAGTAAAGAGAACACGGTCAACAACAGCTGCTAGTAAAGAGAACACGGTCAACAGCTGCTAGTAAAGAGAACACGGTCAACAACGGCTGCTAGTAAGGCAAGGCAAGTTTATTTGTATCGCACATTTCAACAACAAGGTAATTCAAAGTGCTTCACATAAAACCATTAAAAGCATCAAAACATAAGGCAAAAGAAAAGGAGATTTAAAAACAATTAAAGAAACAGTGTAAGAAATAAAATTCAGTAGTAAAATGCAGAAATGCAGGAAATTGATTAATATATTAATTGAATGTGGTTCAATTAAAGGCAGCAGCAAACAGAAAGGTCTTCAATCTTGATTTAAATGAGCTGAGGGTCTCAGCAGACCTGCAGCTTTCTGGGACTTTGTTCCAGATATGTGGAGCAGAAAAACTGAACGCTGCTTCTCCATGTTTAGTTCTGACTCTGGGAACAGAAAGTAGACCGGTCCCAGACGACCTGAGGGGTCGGGATGGTTCATAAGGTAGCAGCAGATCAGAGATGTATTTTGGCCCTAAACCATTCAGTGCTTTGTAAACCAACAGCAGGATTTTAAAGTCAATTCTTTGTTGGACAGGAAGCCAGTGCAAAGACCTCAGAACTGGAGTGATGTGATCCACCCTCCTGGTCTTAGTGAGGACTCGAGCTGCAGCGTTCTGAATCAGCTGCAGCTTTCTGACGGACTTTTTACAGAGACCTGTAAACACACCGTTACAGTAGTCCAGTCTGCTGAAGATGAATGCGTGGACAAGTTTTTCCAAATCCTGTTGAGACATAAGTCCTCTAATCCTTGATATATTCTTCAGGTGATAGTAGGCTGATTTTGTAATTGTCTTGATATGGCTGTTCAGGTTGAGGTCTGAATCCATAACTACACCTAGATTTCTGGCTTGGTTTGTGGGTTTTAACATCAGTGACTGAAGCTGAGCGGTGATTTTCAATTGTTCGTCCTTGGTACCAAAAACAATTACTTCTGTTTTATCTTTGTTTAATTGAAGACAATTCTGGCACATCCAGTTGTTGATTTGTTCAATGCAGTTACCCAGCCTTTGTATGGGATTATAGTCCCCTGGTGACATAGTTATGTAGATTTGTGTGTCTGCATAATTATGATAACACACTTTGTTGTTTTCCATAATCTGAGCTAGTGGAAGCATGTAGATGTTGAACAGAAGAGGCCCCAGTATTGAACCTTGGGGAACACCACATGTCATTTTAGTCAGCTCTGATGTGTAATCAGCTACAGACACAAAGTATTCTCGGCCCTTCAAGTAGGATTCAAACCAGTTAAGTGCTGTGCCAGAGAGTCCCACCCAGATTTTTTGTCTTTCTAGGAGTATGGCATGGTCGACCGTGTCGAATGCAGCACTGAGATCCAGTAACACTAAGACTGAACTTCTGCCATTGTCTATGTTTAAGTGGATGTCGTTGAAAACCTTAACAAGAGCAGTTTCAGTACTGTGGTGCTGTCGAAAGCCTGACTGGAAAACATCAAAGCAGTTATTTACGGCCAAGAAGTTGGTCAGCTGTTGGAAAACCGCTTTTTCAATTATTTTACTTAAAAATGGGAGGTTTGATATTGGCCTATAATTTTTCATCGTTGCGGAGTCTAAACTAATCTTCTTTAGGAGTGGTTTAATAACTGCAGTTTTTAGGGCTTGTGGGAAGACACCTGAGAGAAGGGATGTGTTTACAATTTGAAAGAGATCAGTGGTCATGCAGTTTGAAATATTTTTGAAAAAGTGTGTTGGTAGAATATCCAAGCAGCAGGAGGATGACTTCAGATGTTGTATAATGTCTTCTAGGCTTCTACGGTCGATTGAATGAAATTGTGTCATGATATTTGAATGGATGTTATTCAGAGATCGGGACAACACATATCCTGTGGTTGGTGTGGAGGCACTGACTGCTTGTCTAATTTTCTGAATTTTGTCAGTAAAAAAGGAGGCAAATTGATTGCATGCCCAGGTGGATTGGAGTTCAGCAGCTACCGACACTGGAGGGTTTGTTAGCCTGTCGACGGTAGCAAATAAGGCGCGTGTATTGTTCTTGTTTTTGGTTATGATGTCAGAGAAGAATGACTGCCTTGCATTTCTAAGTTCCAAATTATAATTGCGAAGTCTCTCTTTATAGATGTCACAGTGAACCTGGAGATTAGTTTTTCGCCACCTGCGCTCAGCTTTCCGACACTCTCGTTTCTCTATTTTGACCAGCGTAGCATTTCTCCAAGGAGATCTTTGCTTACCCGAGACAACCTTCACTTTAGTGGGTGCAATGGCATCAATAATATTTTTAACTTTAAAATTGAAGCCATCTACAAGCTCATTGACTGAGAGGCAAGAGGGGGCTGGTGTGGAGGAGAACTTCTGAATAAATAGTTCACTGGTGTTTTCAGAGATGTAACGCTTTGTCACAACCTTGGTTTGGACATTTGTGTGCAAGGAGATTGCACTCTCAAAGAAAACACAGAAATGATCAGAGAGTGCAACATCAGTCACAGCAACCTTGGAAATGTTTACACCTTTGGTGATGATTAGGTCCAGAGTGTGCCCCCTGTTGTGGGTGGGTCCTGTCACATGCTGAGTCAGATCATAGTTATCAAGGACACCACATAGTTCTATAGACTCTCTGTCCTGGGGATTATCAACATGGATATTAAAGTCACCAACAATAACAACACAGTCAAAATCAATACAGATTACAGACAGCAGTTCAGTAAACTCATCAAAGAAGGTTGCACAGTATTTAGGCGGTCTGTAAATGTTTAGGAATAAAGCTTGAGTGGAATTCAGAGCCACATATTCAAAAGAACTAAAATGACCAAAGGGCATCTGCTTGCATTGAAGAGAATCATTAAATAAAACAGCAACTCCACCTCCTTTCTTAGGCGCTCTTGTTTCGCTCATGAAACTGAAGTTGTGAGGTGTTGATTCAATAAGAACAGCTGCACTGTTATCTTGATTTAACCAAGTTTCAGTTAAAAACAAAATGTCCAGTTTGTGCCGAACAATAAAATCATTGATTAAAAATGTTTTTCCTGACAGAGACCTGACATTTAATAAAGCTAAGTTTAATGTGGTTAAAACTTTCTTTGCCCAATTTATTTGGACAGGCTGACGAGGAATGTATGCTAAGTTTGATAAGTTTGCATGTTTACTATTGTTTCTTCGCAGCCTCACCTTTCCTTTTCTATGAACTTGCAAGACAGGAATTGAAGCGGCTAGCTGCATACAGGGCCCCGACTTTTCCTGGAGAGAGTCATTGGTATCATTAGCCTTGTAGCCTGGACCCAGAAGATATCAATTATTTCCTCCATCAGGTAGGGGAGACAGAGGATGGTTGTAGAGCCGTCGAGGAGTGTGAAGAGGAGTGTGTTTGGTTCCAGCAATGACCAGCTCTTTCATGTTGTCAGTGAACTCCAGGTGGGGGGAGGATGGGGAGAGTGTGAGAGAGGCTTGCGATCCAAAGTATGGACCTGAAGTAGGTGCTGGGGAGGGAGGTAAAGACTCCGCGTCTAGGAAGGGTAGGGAAAGTGGGAGATCCCTGATGATGAGGTTGGAGACTCCTCCTTTTGGCTGTCGTTAGGCGGGGGCATCCTTCCCGTAAGGTCTCCATGGCGATGCTGTGTGGTTATCTCTTGTTTAGACTCCTCTTGTGTCTTGTCCTTGGCAGTTGGGACAGACGGGTGACACAGGGAGAAAAATAGGTTAGAGGTAAACAGTTTTACCCCTGACTTGTTCAGGCAAACTCCATGCGCTGTAAGAAGATGTCTGCGCTCCCAGAAAAGGTAGAAATTGTTGATAAAATGTACTGAATGGTCAGTACATGCAGTTGACAGCCATTTGTTCAGTGCAAACAGCCTGCTGAATCCTTCATCTCCTCCTCTGACTGGTGGAAGAGGGCCACTGATGAACACCTTAGCCTTGACAGAGCTGACTGTGTTTAACAGATCAATAAAGTCTCGCTTCAGAACTTCAGACTGTTGTTTCACAATATCACAGCTTCCTGTATGCACGATGTTTTTCGCTGTGGGATAGTCAGCTACGATGTCCAGGATTTTGTCTCATGTCAGAGACCATATCTTTCGGAAAGCAGAGTATTTTGGTGTTCTTGCTGCACAGTTTTCTGACATCTTTTTCAGCATAGTCACCAACAATCGGAGTCTCAGGCCCAGTCATTGGCTTTGCCTGCTGCCTTTTACTCTCACATTGACTCTCAGTTCTTACCCTGCTTTGAGGAGATAGCTGCTTATCCAGGTCATCAGATGGAGATTTAGGATCCTGCGACAATGGAGCAAATCTGTTTTGAAGTTGTAGATTTGGTTGTTGTGGAGGTGTTTTGCAGGTTTTACTTTTCTCAGCTGTCCTTGGCTTTGTCCATCTGGGTGCAGGGGTTGAGGAGGAGTTCTGCCCGTGTGCTAGTGCAGGCCAGCCAGTCGCATCACAAATCTCAGGGCGCTGGGCTCCCACATATTTTCTCTTCGGCTTTGCACCGAGAGAGTTCCAGGGAGGACTACCATTTGAAGATTCATTATCTGCTCTCGCCTCCTGTTTCTTGGTAGGCCTGGTTGTGCTAGTTAGCTGTGTCTTAGCTTGCGTTTGTCCAGTGTTTTGAGTCCATGGTAAAGTGGTATCATTCCCACACAGTCCATTTACCGCCACGTTTACTTCTAGTCGGTGGATTTTTGTTTCCAAGACTGCAATCTTCTGTAGGAATTTGTAGTAGTCGTCCGTGGAGAACGGAGGCATCTTGCTGCTACTTAGCTTTAACTTAGATGCTAGTTAGCATTAGCTAACAATCCAAATCGCTCGACGACTTTCTGGATTTGTCTTCACTCAAACGTTGAAGAGTGATATATGTGATATATCTGGCAAGATATATGTGATATATCTTGTATCTAGTAAAGAGAACACGGTCAACAACACCCGCAGTCAGTCGTCCGTGTTGAGTTAACGTGGTAGTCCGTCGGTCATCAATGCTGCTGTTTGTGATCTTCCAGTAAAAGGTCATGTGATCGGGGACGAATCAGAGGACACGTTGTGACTGCTAAGAACCAATCAAGTGGTGAACGTGGGGGTGGGCGTCGTCTAGAGAGAGTAGACTGGAGTGCTCCATCTAGTGGACTCAACTAACTCCGGGCATATAAAATGAATCCAGTCTTTATAAAATGAATCCAGTCTTTACTATAATTTGGACAATTTTTTCCCAATATTCGACGGGCCGTATATGGACCGTAGTTTGCCTGCTGTAAAGTAACTGGGATATTCAACTGAAGTGTGTGTGTGTGTGTCCCCCTCAGTCGTCCCCTCTCAACAGAGGCGGAGCTCTGAGTGATGATGAAGCTCTGTCTCAGCTGAAGAAGGGTCATGACACCATGTGTGTGATGCTGAGGAGCCGACACAAGAACCTGGAGACGGTCCGGTCCGTTTGGGCCCGAGAGGACATCAAGGTGAGACGCATATCTAAATCTAAGGGTTTATGCATTGTTTCATATCTCAATATCAAATGTAAAGAAGAATTATTGCACTGTCGGTTATTCTAACATCATGCAGACCTGTCACATGATTGGTTCTCACTGCCTCCACTTCCTGTTGACGTCTCTCTGCAGAGAGCTCTGGACGCTGCTGTCTCCATGAATGATCTGTCTATTGTGGTGGACATCCTGAACATCATCAACCTGCAGCCGTGAGTCCACCTTAAACCTTAACAATTAAATATATATTTGTTTTAAGGCAAATCAAGATATGAAACATCACCACCGGTTTAAATGGATAAACATTGTGAATAGAGACTCTGATATAAATGTGAGGTTATTGATAGTTGATAATGGTTTCAGGTCGCTATGGAAACTGGACTTGTGCACGACGATTCTTCCTCCGATCGACCAACTGCTGCACAGTAAATATGAGAGGTGATCAGATATTCATCATTATCTATAAGATCTAAAACAAACCTGCAGCCAAAGAACGGTTCAACACTCAATCAACATTTTGTTTGTTTCATATTTCAATATGAACATGCTGCAAATTTGAATCAACACTTTGTTTTATTTCTGTCAATTAGATAAAAATTGTTTCAAAGTCCACAATCCAAACTGTGTGTGTCTGTGTGTCTGTGTGCGTGTGTCTCTCTGTGTGCGTGTGTGTGTGTGTGTGTGTGTGCGTGTGTGTCTGTGCGCGTGTGTGCGTGTGCGTGTCTCTGTGTGTGCGTGTGCGTGCGTGTGTGTCTCTCTGCGTGTGTGTCTCTGTGTGTGTGCGTCTCTGTGTGTGTGTGTGCGTGTGTGTAGCTACATCCAGACCGGCTGTACGTCTCTGAAGCTCATCATGAAACATTTCTGGATGTTGATCTCTGACACTCTGAAGGCGACTCCGTCTGTGGGCGTCGACATCACCCGAGAGGAGCGGTGAGTCAGCACAAACACACACACCAGGAAGTGATCGCTTGTGTGTAAAGGTCTCAATGAGGATGATGAGGATGGTGGTGGTGGTGTTTGTTCTCCAGACACCAGAAGTGCAGATCGTGCTGCAGGCAGCTGAAGAACCTGAGCAACGTGGTGAAGAACAAGGCGGAGCAGGTCGGTCGACATGGCAGCGCCTTCAGAGAGCTGCAGCTGATCATGACGCCGCTGGACGACTGAGGAGGAGGAGGAGGAGGCTGATTCAAAGCTTCACGTGTGTCATGTCACTGAAGAACTGTTATTTAAAGACGTTCCTCTTCACACGCAGAGGAAGAAGATCATCATGGATCCTGAGTCTCAGGTGACCAGAGGGTTCTGGATGATCTCACCTGTACTAAACTACAACTGACTCACCTTAAAAGAACAGTTTGACATTTTGTTGAGGGTGAGATTGATGTGTGTCTGATGAGCATGAAGCTGTAGCTGCTTAGCTTAGCATGAAGACACGTGATGTGTCCTGGAGTCTGGCCGATTGGAGCCGTTACTCAGCTGGAATAAACAAATCTTCCATATTTAGTCCATCATAGACTTTTCCGATGATGTTCAAATATTTTGTTCTCACTGTTTATTTAAATAAAGTTGTACATGTTGGGATTAAAGAAGTCTATTTGTACCAGCAGGGTGGAATCAGAATCAGAACCGTTTATTCCCAACATTTGCACCTACAAGGAATTTATCATGGGGGGGGGGGTGCATAACATTAAACAATCAACACAGTGCAAGAAATAAACATATAATTTATAATAGAATATAAGAGTATAAAATAAAGTGCACAACAGACATAACAGGACTGTAAACAAGCGAAATGTTAAAAGTGTTGAGTGTTTAAATGAATAAACAGATGTGCAGGGAGAGACTGGTAGGTTGTGTTGGGGATGACGGAGTCAGGGGGTCCTGGTCTCTGTTAATGAGCCCGACTGACGACGGGAAGAAACTGTTCATGTGGCGCGAGGTCTTGGTCCTGATGGACCTCAGCCTCCTGCCAGATGGAAGGGGCACGAACAGTTCATGTCCAGGGTGAGAGGGGTCAGATACAATCCTTCTTGCTCGCTTCAGGGTTCTTAAAGTGAACAAGTCCTGGAGGGACGGCAGATTGCAGCCGATCACCCTCTCAGCAGAGTGGATGATGCGCTGCAGTCTGCCCTTGTCCTTGGCTGTGGCTGCAGCATACCAGACCGTGATGGAGGAGCAGAGGATGGACTCAATGATGGCTGTGTAGAAATGCACCAACATTGTCTTTGGCAGGTTGAATTTCTTCAGCTGCCTCAGGAAGTACATCCTCTGAGCTTTCCTGGTGATGGAGCTGATGTTCAGCTCCCACTTGAGGTCCTGGGATATGATGGAGCCCAGGAAGAGGAAGGACTCCACCACGTCGACGGGGGAGTCACAGGGGGAGATAGAGGGAGTCACACAGGGTGATAGGGGGAGTCACACAGGGTGATAGAGGGAGTCACACAGGGTGATCGAGGGAGTCACACATGGTGATAGGGGGAGTCACACAGGGTGATAGAGGGAGACACATGGTGATAGAGGGAGTCACACAGGGTGATAGAGGGAGTCACACATGGTGATAGGGGGAGACACACAGGGAGATAGGGGGAGACACACATGGTGATAGGGGGAGACACATGGTGATAGAGGGAGTCACACATGGTGATAGAGGGAGACACACATGGTGATAGAGGGAGTCACACATGGTGATAGAGGGAGTCACACATGGTGATAGGGGGAGTCACACAGGGAGATAGGGGGAGACACACATGGTGATAGAGGGAGTCACACATGGTGATAGAGGGAGTCACACATGGTGATAGGGGGAGTCACACAGGGTGATAGAGGGAGACACACATGGTGATAGAGGGAGTCACACATGGTGATAGAGGGAGTCACACATGGTGATAGGGGGAGACACACAGGGAGATAGGGGGAGACACACATGGTGATAGGGGGAGACACACAGGGAGATAGGGGGAGACACACATGGTGATAGGGGGAGTCACACAGGGTGATAGGGGGAGTCACACATGGTGATAGAGGGAGTCACACAGGGTGATAAAGGGAGTCACACAGGGTGATAGAGGGAGTCACACATGGTGATAGAGGGAGTCACACATGGTGATAGGGGGAGTCACACATGGTGATAGGGGGAGTCACACATGGTGATAGAGGGAGTCACACATGGTGATAGAGGGAGTCACACAGGGTGATAGAGGGAGTCACACATGGTGATAGAGGGAGTCACACAGGGTGATAGAGGGAGTCACACAGGGTGATAGAGGGAGTCACACAGGGTGATAGAGGGAGTCACACAGGGTGATAGAGGGAGTCACATAGGGTGATAGAGGGAGTCACACAGGGTGATAGAGGGAGTCACACATGGTGATAGAGGGAGTCACACATGGTGATAGAGGGAGTCACACAGGGTGATAGAGGGAGTCACACAGGGTGATAGAGGGAGTCACACAGGGTGATAGAGGGAGTCACACAGGGTGATAGAGGGAGTCACACATGGTGATAGAGGGAGTCACACAGGGTGATAGAGGGAGTCACACATGGTGATAGAGGGAGTCACACATGGTGATAGAGGGAGTCACACATGGTGATAGAGGGAGTCACACATGGTGATAGAGGGAGTCACACAGGGTGATAGAGGGAGTCACACATGGTGATAGAGGGAGTCACACATGGTGATAGAGGGAGTCACACATGGTGATAGAGGGAGTCACACATGGTGACGGGGAGTCACACATGGTGATAGAGGGAGTCACACATGGTGATAGAGGGAGTCACACATGGTGATAGAGGGAGTCACACATGGTGATAGAGGGAGTCACACATGGTGATAGAGGGAGTCACACATGGTGATAGAGGGAGTCACACATGGTGATAGAGGGAGTCACACATGGTGATAGAGGGAGTCACACATGGTGATAGAGGGAGTCACACATGGTGATAGAGGGAGTCACACATGGTGATAGAGGGAGTCACACAGGGAGATAGGGGGAGTCACACAGGGAGATAGGGGGAGTCACACAGGGAGATAGAGGGAGACACACAGGGAGATAGAGGGGGGTCACACAGGGTGATAGGGGGAGTCACACATGGTGATAGGGGGAGTCACACATGGTGATAGGGGGAGTCACACATGGTGATAGGGGGAGTCACACATGGTGATAGAGGGAGTCACACAGGGTGATAGAGGGAGTCACACAGGGTGATAGAGGGAGTCACACATGGTGATAGGGGGAGTCACACAGGGAGATAGGGGGAGTCACACAGGGAGATAGGGGGAGTCACACATGGTGATAGAGGGAGTCACACAGGGAGATAGAGGGAGTCACACAGGGTGATAGCGGGAGTCACACAGGGTGATAAAGGGAGTCACACAGGGTGATAGAGGGAGTCACACAGGGAGATAGAGGGAGTCACACAGGGTGATAGGGGCTGGTGGGGCTACGTTCTTCCTGAAATCCACAACCATCTCCACTGTCTTTAGAGCGTTGAGCTCTAGGTTGTTCAGACCGCACCAGGTCACCAGATGGGTCAGTCTCCCACCTGTAGGCGGACTCATCCCCACCAGAGATGAGTCCAATGAGGGTGGTGTCATCCGCGAACTTCAGGAGCTTGATGGACTGGTGACTGGAGGTGCAGCTGTTGGTGTACAGGGAGAAGAGCAGAGGGGAAAGAACGCAGCCTTGGGGGGAACCGGTGCTGATGGTCCTGGAGGCTGAGACGTGCTTTCCCAGCTTCACGTGCTGCTTCCTGTCAGACAGGAAGTCTGTGATCCACTTGCAGGTGGAGTCGGGCACCTGCAGCTGGGAGAGCTTATCATGCAGCAGAGACGGGATGATGGTGTTGAAGGCAGAGCTGAAGTCCACAAACAGGATCCTGGCGTAGGTTCCTGGGGAGTCCAGATGCTGGAGGATGAAGTGAAGGGCCATGTTGACTGCGTCATCTACAGATCTGTTGGCTCTGTAGGCGAACTGCAGGGGGTCCAGGAGTGGGTCAGTGAGGGTTTTTAGGTGGGACAGGACAAGGCGCTCAAAAGACTTCATCACCACAGAGGCGACGGGCCTGTAGTCATTGAGTCCTGTGATCCTTGGGGGGCGACCGTGGTGCACTGGGTTAAGAGGGTCGTCTGGGAACCGGAAGGTCAACGGTTCGATCCCCGACTGGGACGTGTCACGTGTCGAAGTGTACCTGAGCAATACACTGAACCCCCGGCTCCCCGGGCGCTGATCAATGGCAGCCCACTGCTCCCTATATACAGGGATGGGTCAAATGCAGTAGTCAAATTTCGTGTATGTGTAAAAATGTATATGACAATAAAATCCTAACTTCCTTAAAACCATGGACCTCAGCCATGGACAGTTGTAATGGACCGGTGTGTTGGAGCACTACCAGGGGATGCCAAACGACATGCCTCCCAAAGCAGCCCAGAGACTGTGGATGACCTAGTGGTGCTATTGGAGAATCACCAGGTCACAGTGGAGCTGATGCAGAGCAGACGGCAAGAGGCCTTACGACTCAGCCGCTCTGACCCCAGGGAAGACAAGCGAAGGCTGAGGAAGGGTGACCCGGAGACACCACCCCACTGCCAGATCCCCCAGGTGGGCCAGCCCAGGCCACCCCACCCCCGTCGACCCCTTGTGAATCAGGACCGCCGGAAGTGCTTCACCTGTGGCCAAGAGGGCCATTTAGCTTGGAATTGTCCAGTGGGTGATGTAATGATGCCTACGGCGGGCTCATCGGATGCACAACACAAGGCCGGCAGCTACCTGACTACTTGCTGGGCCCATGAGGGCACGAGGGCCCCAAAGCTTCCCAGTCAGAATAGGGGCCCAGGATGCAGAAGCCCTACTGGACTCTGGGAGTGCCGTCACTCTCCTACGGCCAGGACTGACAACCGGGCCCAGAGGGCCCCCTATCCCAGTCTCCTGTGTCCATGGGGATTCGCGGGATTACCCCACCACCCACATTAAGATTCAGACCACAAGGGGCACTTTTGAAGTCATGGCGGGGGTGGTAGAAAATTTGCCGGTACCAGTGCTGATTGGGCGAGACTGCCCCATATTTTGGCGTTTGTGGGCCCACAGGGCAGCTGGCCACAGGAGAAGCTGTTCAAAGAAGAAACCTCGGGGCAACCGGAACGCTAAGGTGGTACATGCCTGTGCAGCACCATCTAGCCCAACCGTTTCATCTGGAGTGGAGACAGATGAGGATGCCCTGGCCCCAGCGGAGGCCCTGGTGAGGGAGGATCCATGGCCGGACGAGGCTTCGTCAAACGAGGTTTTATCTGAGTTCCCCCAAGCAGAAGAGGAAAATGCTATCCGCCCAGGCCAGTTTGGGACCGCCCAGTTGGAAGACCCCAACCTGCAACTAGCTGACCCCTCCCACCCTGGACATGAACTGTTTGTGCCCCTTCCATCTGGTAGGAGGCTGAGGTCCATCAGGACCAAGACCTCACGACACATGAACAGTTTCTTCCCGTCGGCAGTCGGGCTCATTAACAGAGCCCGGGAACCCCACTGACTCTGTCATCCCCAGGACAAACTCCCTCCGGTCACTCCCCCGCACATCCCTTCTATCACACTCGACACTTTCACACTACACCGCTTGTGCACTCGACTTCACTTTATTTTATATTTCACTTTCTCTTATATTTCACTTTATTATATTTTACTTTCTTATATTTTCTGTAAATTTAATTGTTCTACTTTGCGTTGTTGCTCGTTGTTGATTGTTATATGTTACGCAGCTCCCGTCATGTCAAATTCCTTGTATGTTCAACATACGATGGCAATAAACGGTTTCTGATTCTGATTCTGATTCTGGAACAAGCCAGACGAAACCTGGGGGTGGTCGACGGGAAACCGGTAGAAAGGGTGATGATGAACAGTTGCTAGTCCCTAAATGCTATGTTCCAAGTGTTGTACCTAGCCCATTCACACCAGTTGGGAGCTTATCTGGGAGCAGAGAAGACCTACGACAGAATCCTGGGTCGCTTCTACTGGCCGGGGGTGACGAGGGCGGTCCAGGAGTATTGCAAAAGCTGCCGGGAGTGCCAGAAGACAGCTCCAAAGGTATACTATCAGAATCCCTTGATCCCGTTACCCTTGATTGATGTCCCCTTCCAGAGAGTGGCCACGGATATAGTAGGACCCCTGCCGAAGTCCAGTAGGGGGCATCGATACATCCTGGTCATCATGGATTATGCCACCCGCTACCCAGAGGCAGTCCCATTACGCACTGCAAATGCTAAGGCAGTTGCCAGGGAATTATACCTACTCTGTAGTCGAGTTGGCATTGTAAAAGAAGTCCTCAGCGACCAGGGAAGCTGCTTCATGTCTCGGGTCATGAAGGAGATGTGCAAGTTGTTGAAGATGAGCCAAATAAGAACCTCAGTGTACCACCCACAGACGGATGGCCTCGTAGAACGTTTTAATAAGACCCTAAAACAAATGCTGAAGAAGACTCCACTTTTTGTTACATGGCTACTGTCTCTGAGTCACCTGTTTTATCTCTGAATCTTGCCTCCACGTCCCCCGGGTTGCCACAATGTTTAGACCTAAACTTGGTTGCCAAAAACACACACCAGCATCACAGAAGAGTTTGCAGACGTATTTAAAGGCATTAGAATGCACCTTTCACTTTAAACCCTCTAACACCGGTGGTGTGCCCACCTCGCCGTAATCCCATATGCCCTGCGCAACCGACTCAAAGATGAGCTTGACGAAATGGAAAAAATAGATATAATCCAAAAGGTCACAGAGCCGACTGAGTGGGTGAATGCACTAGTGGCAGTGGAAAAGGCGAAAACAGGAAAGCTTAGGGCAGGGGTCTTCAACGTTTTTCAGGCCACGGACCCCCAAACTGATAGAGAGATGGCGCAGGGACCCCCGACCATGTATATTGTATGAATTGTGTTTTATATTAAATGGGCCTCGCGCCGTGCTAGGGTTGTCTAATCAACCAAAAATGTCGCGGACCCCCTGCAGTACCTCCGGACCCCCTAGGGGCCGCGGACCCCCTGTTGAAGACCTCTGGCTTAGCGTGTGTTTAGATCCCCGCCCCCTAAACAAAGCTATCCAGAGACCCCACTATCCACTTCCCACTCTAGATGATGTCACACCAAGACTAGCCGGAGCACAGTACTTTAGTGTGCTGGACGATAAAACTCAGCCAGAAATCATCCATGCTGACCACGTTCAACACCATCTACGGCAGATATCGGTTCAAAAGGCTCCTTTCGGAATCATTTCTGCACAGGATGAGTTTTAGAGGAGAGTTGATGAGGCCTACGAGGGGCTTCAGGGCGTCGCAGCCATCGTAGATGACATTTTGGTGTATGGCCCTCACCAAAGAGGAGCACGATGGCAACCTGCGTGCCATGCTGGAGAGAACCAGGGAGAGAGGAATAAAGCTGAACAAAAGCATCACCTGCGTCTCTGAGGTGAGCTATTTTGGACATAAACTGACACGAGAAGGCATCAAGCCCGACCCTAACAAGGTCAAGGCAATTAAAGAAATGTCTCCCCCACGCAGCAAAGCAGAGCTGGAGACCATGCTGGGAATGGTCACCTACCTCTCCAAGTTTGCACCCAGACTTTCAGAGACAACTGCCCCGCTCAGACAACTGCTGAAAGAGAACAGTGAATTCACGTGGGACTCAAATCAAGACGTTGCATTCCAGCAAATGAAAGACCTGCTAACACAGGAGCCCGGCCCAGTGCTCACGTACTTCGACCACACCAAAGATGTGAAACTACAAGTCGATGCATCAAAATGCGGCTGAGGAGCAGTCTTGCTCCAGGGAGACAAACCGGTCACATACGCATCCAAGACACTAAATGAGACCCAGGAACATTACGCTCAAATGGAAAAGGAGCTGTACGCAGTGCTCTTAGGAGGCAGTCGCTTTCATCAATATCTGTACGGACGACAGGTGATCGTCGAGTCAGACCACAAACCGCTGGAGTCAATCATGCGGAAACCCTTGGCAGCCGCACCGCCACGCCTACAACGCATGATACTGCAACTACAAAGGTACGACATTACCATTACACACAAGCCTGGAAAACAAATCCCGGTCGCAGACACGCTGTCCGGAAAGCCGATTGAGTGTCCTGATAACTCTTTGAGTGAAGGCATGGATTTACAAATCCACACGGTGATCAGCAGTGCACCGGTGAGTGATCGCAAAATGGCAGAAATCAAAGCCGCCACAGCACAAGATGAGCAACTCTCAATGTTGAGACAAGTTATCCAAGCAGGATGGCCTGAGTCTAACCAAAGATGTCCGCCTGCTGTCGCTGAGTATTGGAATCATCGGGACGAGATATCAGAGACAAACGGGATCCTGCTCAAAGGTGAAAAAATCATTGTGCCACACTCACTCAGAGCTGAAATGCTCTCACGCATACACACTGGACACTTAGGGATGGAAAAGTGTAAACAGCGAGCAAGAGACGTACTGTTCTGTCCCCGAATGTGCAAACAGATAGAGGCACTAGTAGGATCTTGCAGCATCTGCCTGGCGCGACGCAGCTCCAATACAAAGGAACCGATGCTCTCGCATCCTATCCCGGAACCACCTTGGCAAACAGTAGCCACAGACTTGTTCACCTGGTGCAGTACTGACTATATAGTTGTCGTTGACTATTATAGCAGGTACTTTGAGGTAGAAAAAAATCATCAACCTCACATCTGCAACTGTCATCCAAAAGCTGAAATCCATATTCGCCAGATTTGGAATACCCCAGACAGTAATCAGTGACAATGGACCCTGTTACAGTTCACAAGAGTTCAGAGGTTTTGCTCACGCATGGGACTTTGAGCATATCACGAGCAGCCCGCTGTACCCGCAGAGTAACGGTTTGGCTGAAAAGACTGTTCAGACTGTCAAAGCCCTCATGGACAAACACATGCACAGCGGACAGACGCGTACCTCAGTTTACTGGAATACAGGAACACACCAGTTGATGGACTGAAATCGCCAGCGCAGCTGCTAATGAGACAAAAACAATACTACGACAGGAATGCTAGGACACTACCGGCACTACCAGAGGGAGCTATGGTCCGTTTCCAGCTTCCCACAGGGACACGGGAACCCGCAACAGTAGTCGAGCCAGCAGGTACCCAGAGGTCCTACAACATTCGCACTGATGGAGGTCACATGCTCAGGCGTAACCGGTGTCACCCGCAGACGTGTGAAAGTGGTACAAGCCAGGTGCTTCCAAACAACCACCAGGTGGAGCCTGAGGACACTGAGTCTCAAACAGTACAGCAGGACCCTGCAGGTCATACAGGTCCCAAACAACCACCAGACTGTACTAGCACCAGATCAGGCCGCATAGTGAAGCCTAGAGACATATTAGACGTGTGATTCCCAACAGCAAATAACTGAAGGATATGTTCATGAAAATAAAGTGTTGAAGTTTGAAACAGTTGAAATGCCGTTTAGACGTGAACTGTTGATGAGATCATTGTTTTCATATTTCCTTCAGTAACAGTGTTCTTGCAGATTTGGCATACGTAGCTGCCGATATGCAGTTTTTCTGAAATGTTTAAATGCATAATGTTTACTATTTCATTTGGCAGCTGTAGCCATGTTCTGTTTCAAAAGAAGGGGGATGTAGTATCTTGGATACTTCCGGTTAGGGTTGGCTTCAGAAAAGGTCCTGGAAGATTCTAGAGTGGCCGTCAGTCGCCTGACTAGAAAATCCACAGAAAATCTCTGGTTAGATTTGAAGAAGGCGGTTGCAGCACGCAAACCCAAGACTATTGGAGAGCTGGAGGCCGTTGCCCACGAGGAATGGGAACGCTGTCAGAACATGTCTGGTGATGCATCGCGTTTGCATCAGGTCATAACAGCAGAAGGTTGCTCTACGAAGTACTAAAGATGCTCGTCATGAAGGGGTTGAATCATTTTGAGACTGCAGTAGTCATGAAAAGAGGCATTTCGTGTTGCATTTGGAGAAACCACTTGTAGTATTCGTTGTGTTGAGCTATTTAAATTGTTCTTGTTTGAGTTGTTTATTGAAAACAGCTGAAAGTTTGTTAATTCTGACAGTAAACCTAATATTCAATGGGGGTTGAATCATTTTGAGTGCAACTGTATATACGTATACATATGTATTTTTCAGCTTCACGTTACCTTTTTTCTTTGCTCTTTGGACGTCTCAAACACAGAAAGATGCAGACTCCAGAATTGAAGAAGCAGTCACATTGTTTTGCTTTAACTTGTTCCTATGAAGTAAATGTCTTCAGAATAAAGACTCCGTCCGTCTTTGTATTGGTTCTCTTAAACCTCAGCGGTTCATCCTTGGGGACAATGAACGCTCAAAGGAAGAAGACGGAGCTTCAGTCTTTACTGACGAGTAATGAAACAACTAGAAAGGTGAAGTTAGTAGATTCGAAAAGTTATGGTGCTACTTTAAGAGCAGTAAAATAGTTAAATGTTCAGATGGATATCTCATAACTGTTACCAAGTCAAGACGTGGTTAGCCTAGCTTAGCATCAAGACGAGGTTCAACAACACCCCTCTGAAGTTCACCAATTAACACGCATCTCATTTGGTTGAAGTAAACACGAGGAAAAGATAAATGAATCCTTTTGTCACATGGAGGCGAAAGTTAAACGTTTGTTTTGGATGTTTATTTATTAAAAGGGAATAAAAATAAAATAAACCTGTAGAAATCTACAGCAGACACAAAGCAGGCAGACATGTTGATCATCAGCTCATTCTAAGTATTCCTGTTTACTACGACTACCGATCACTATGAACTCGTCTGCATCACGTCAGTCTACAGTCTACAGACTCCAGTCGACAGACTACAGTCTACAGTCGACAGACTACATTCGACAGTCTACAGTCGACAGACTACAGTCTACAGTCGACAGACTACAGTCGTACAGACTACAGTGTACAGACTACAGTGTACAGACTACAGTCTACAGACTCCAGTCTACAGACTCCAGTCGACAGTCTACAGACTACAGTCGACAGACTACAGTCGACAGACTACAGTCTACAGACTACAGTCGACAGACTAGTCTACAGACTAGACTAGTCTACGGACTAGTGTACAGACTACAGTGTACAGACTACAGTGTACAGACTACAGTGTACAGACTAGTCTACAGACTAGTCTACGGACTACAGTCTACAGACTAGTCTACAGTCTCCAGTTGACAGACTACAGTCGACAGACTCCAGACTACAGTCGACAGACTACAGTCGACAGACTACAGACTAGTCTACGGACGCGTGTACAGACTACAGTGTACAGACTACAGTCGACAGACTAGTCTACAGACTAGACTAGTCTACGGACTACAGTCTACAGACTACAGTCTACAGTCGACAGACTACAGTCGACAGACTACAGTCGACAGACTACAGACTACAGTCGACAGACTACAGTCGACAGACTCCAGACTACAGTCGACAGACTACAGTCGACAGACTACAGTGTACAGACTACAGTGTACAGACTACAGTCTACACTCCAGTCGACAGTCTACAGACGACAGACTACAGTCTACAGACTAGCCTACAGACTAGTCTACAGACTACAGTCTACAGACTACAGTCTACAGACTACAGTCTACAGACTACAGTCGACAGACTAGTCTGCAGACTACAGACTAGTCTACAGACTAGTCTACGGACTAGTGTACAGACTACAGTGTACAGACTACAGTGTACAGACTACAGTCGACAGACTACAGTCTACAGACTAGACTAGTCTACGGACTACAGTCTACAGTCTAGTCTCCAGTCGACAGACTAGTCGACAGACTCCAGACTACAGTCTACAGTCGACAGTCTACAGTCTACAGTCTACAGACTACAGTCGACAGACTAGTCTACAGACGACAGACTAGTCTACGGACTACAGTGTACAGACTACAGTGTACAGTCGACAGACTACAGACTAGTCTACAGACAACAGACTACAGACTACAGTCTACAGACTACAGACCTGTTGTGTGCTTCCTAGATTCATTCCTCTGAAGAGGTGGCAGTAGGAGAAACAGTCCAAGAAAGTGAAGACGATTGAACGTCTTTTGTTCAGCGAGCTGAAAGAAGAATAAAAACATCCAGAGGAAGAGAAGAAGACTGAGTGTTCTCACTTCTGATTGGACCGCGAGGACACAAAAACAGCCTCCGTTAAAAATTAGAGAAGAGGATTCAGGACGAGATGAATATTGAGATTCAAGTTTAAGATGAAGCTCTTTTCACTTTGTCAGCATCCTCAACCAACTAAATAAAACATCACACAAGATCAAAGCATGTCAGACATAAATATATAAGCATATTATATCATATATTATGATTTAACCACATCTGGAATTGTGGATTAGAAAACAAATCTCAACGTTTTAAAGTGCAACTTTATAAAAACAATGAAAGAAATACTGTGATTGGAAGCGTATACTGTCGGGAGTCAGAAATAAACGTTATGAAGGATTTCAGTCCGGACGAGATGGACTCGAGAACTTTGAAAGGTTCAGTCGTTTCTCTTGAAATTCATTTTAGATCTTTAAATGTTTATCATCAAAGAAGAAGAGTCTGTTATTAGAGATCGCTATGAAAGTCCCATCAGGCTTAGCGTCTCCATCTGGCTCCTGTCAGCGGCTGAGGAGGTCATTAATCCTTATATCAATCAATCCTGCAGAGGAGGGAGTCGGTTCAGCTTCAGAGTGTTGGCAGACACCCTGCAGTCAGACCTGGACCCAGTCAGACCTGGACCACCTCACAGCGCCGCCTCCAGGTCCTTCAGGCTGTCAGCTTCAGTCGTCCTGGAGAGAAAACCAGAGCAGCAGTCAGCAGGTCACGTGACTCATCACTCTGTCAGACCACCAGTCACGTGACTTGTCTAATGTCCACAGTACTGCCGATGAATGTGAAAACTCTTTTTATCCCTTTTTCCTCTTTTTAGGTTAAAAAAGGTACAAATTACTTTCGTAACTTTTTATTTGGACACCCTCTGACTGACTCACTGAAGTCACAAGGAAAAGATTGATGATTTAAATGATGATGAGCTGTTTATGTTTATGATGTTTATAATAATCATCTATGGCCGTACCAACGTATTCACAACAGTAACATTAATCATATATTATTTGTGTTTAAAGATTCTAACTTATTTTAGAGGAAACACTTTATTCAAAGTGAGGATTTAGCTCAGGGGTCGGCACCCTGCAGCTCTTCAGCCTCTCTGTTGCGGCTCCCTGAGGTCCCCAACTGGCGCACCGGATCCGGACCCAGGAACTAAAAACTTTAACCGGCGCCTCTTATTCAGCCGTTATGGCACTTGTTCGGCGGTGCAGGAAACACACCGACCAATGCGTTGCAAATCACATCACGTGATGCAGCTCAGCCAATCAAACGAGTATTCTGACAAGTTTCCCGACTCGAGCGAGGTTTACACACAAACGTGACACACGGGGCTGAGACGAGGAAATAGAAAGAAGAGCAGGAGAATTGCGCTGATGGAAGAAGTTATCTCACATGACTCTCTCCAAAAAGAGAAAGGTTTTAATTTATATAATAATAATAATATAATTTATGAGCAAGAATGAACAGAATCTTATATGTTAATTATTCCCACAGCCAGTTAAATCCTCTACCCCTGTCAAGCCTTTTCCCTGCAGGTGGCTGATCATGATGTTCAGACCCGCCCTCTGTAAACTATCAATGGACAAATCCAACAAAATAAAAGCCACATCAGCATCACGGCGCCTCAGAGGGCCGGTTGTAACTGTAACTACTCCCAACATGTTGCTCAATAACTGCCTCTGCATTTGATTATTGTTTATTCAAGTGTAAAAATATATTTAAGCACATTTCTGTTATTATAACTTAAATTATTTTTAATTAAGGTTAAGAAACGCACATTACTCTGTCAAAGATGAAACTATTAAAGAAAATATCAAATATCACATATTACAAATATCAAACACAAGTTATTACAATAACTTTGTTCAAAGCTTAAAATCCTTTCTAGGGTGCGTTTGAACAATCACGTGAAGTATTTCATGTGTTTTAAAGACGTTTAAAGTAGTCTTCAATGTACTCGCAATACATTTATCTGTCTAATGTACAGTAACCAGAGAGCTGCTTCTGTGACTGTGTGTTCAAGTATCTCATCATTATGACTTTCTATCTCATAACTTCGACTTCGGGGATATTTTTATGATGAAGTCTAACTTAGAATTTTTTTTATTTTTTTAACTTAATTTTTTTTTTGCTGGCGGATTCGAGGGCCACATAAAATGACGTGGCGGCCTTGAGTTTGACACCCCTGCTTTAAAGGTTGTGAGAATCAGTAATCGTTTCCTCGCCTCTAACACGCCGTTAACACGCCGTTAACACGCCGTTAACAGTGGGTCCTGCTCACGGCCCTGCAGGCGCACAGACACAAGGTGGAGCTCTGTGGTTAGAGTTCAGAAGGAAAGAGGGCGGGGCATCATGCCATGCTCAGAGCTTCCATGCCAAGCAATCCACCAATCAGCATCCACCCCCACCTACCTGCCCACCGTCCCCCACCAATGGGCTGGCTCTGTCTACCTGTCTGTCTGCAAACCAACCAATCAGACAACAGAACGACAGCAGCTGGTTACTACATTTACCAGTTTACAGTATTTAGTCGAAGTATCTGAATGTATCAGTGAATAAAAACAGTAGTATTGTAACAGATACTGTAGTACTGATGAAATAAATATTGAATGTATTCGGACACAAAGAGGAAAACTTAGAAGAAGTGATGACGACTTTTTTGAGAAATAAATACATTTCTCTAGAATCCTGCTTCTCTTTGAAGTTGAGGTCAGTAAAGGCATCGCTACGTGTTTATTGATCTCTCTATATATTATGTGTATTTGTACTGCGTGTTTATTGATCTCTCTATATATTATGCGTATTTGTACTGCGTGTTTATTGATCTCTCTATATATTATGCGTATTTGTACTGGGTGTTTATTGATCTCTCTGTATATTATGTGTATTTGTACTGCGTGTTTATTGATCTCTCTATATATTATGCGTATTTGTACTGCGTGTGTGTACATGTACCAGTGGACAGCTGAGACTGGGACCTCCTGCGTGAGCTGCTGGGAGTTCTGGAGGCGGAGCTGAGGGAGGAGCCGGCACTGCTGGCTCGAGAGATGGGGAGAGGGAGGGGGGTCACCGGGGGGGAGTCCAGCTGAGGAGAGGTAAAACATACATTTATATTTATTTATATATATATACACACACATACATATGTCTACATCTAAACTTCAGGGTGAATGTTGTTGGATTGAATCAGCGTCACAAGATAAATACAAAGAAACTAGGATCCAAATATCTAAACGTCTCCGTTACCTCGACGCTGTCGTGTGTCGGTGAGGACGAGGTGGACGAGTTCTCGTGTCTCCTGGAGGACGACGAGGACATCAGCTCTACGCTGCGAACACGCTGAGCAAACTTCAGCGAGCAGATGGACTCACGCATGTTACCAGACAGAGGAGACACCTGAACACCACACACACACACACACACACACACACACACACACACACACACACACACACACACACACACACACACACACACACACACACACACACACACACACACACACACACACACACACACACACACACACACGATACTTTTATTAAAGCTCTGACTTATATTCTTGTAGTTTAAGGTCTACGTAACGACTGTCTGCGGGTCTACGTAACGACTGTCTGCGGGTCTACGTAACGACTGTCTGCGGGTCTACGTAACGACTGTCTGCGGGTCTACGTAACGACTGTCTGCGGGTCTACGTAACGACTGTCTGCGGGTCTACGTAACGACTGTCTCTAGGTCTACGTAACGACTGTCTGCGGGTCTACGTAACGACTGTCTGCAGGTCTACGTAACGACTGTCTGCGGGTCTACGTAACGACTGTCTGCGGGTCTACGTAACGACTGTCTGCGGGTCTACGTAACGACTGTCTCTAGGTCTACGTAACGACTGTCTGCAGGTCTACGTAACGACTGTCTCTAGGTCTACGTAACTGTCTGCAGGTCTACGTACGACTGTCTGCAGGTCTACGTAACGACTGTCTGCAGGTCTACGTAACGACTGTCTGCAGGTCTACGTAACGACTGTCTGCAGGTCTACGTAACGACTGTCTGCAGGTCTACGTAACGACTGTCTGCAGGTCTACGTAACGACTGTCTGCAGGTCTACGTAACGACTGTCTGCAGGTCTACGTAACGACTGTCTCTAGGTCTACGTAACGACTGTCTCTAGGTCTACGTAACGACTGTCTGCAGGTCTACGTAACGACTGTCTGCAGGTCTACGTAACGACTGTCTGCAGGGTCTACGTAACGACTGTCTGCAGGGTCTACGTAACGACTGTCTGCAGGGTCTACGTAACGACTGTCTGCAGGTCTACGTAACGACTGTCTGCGGGTCTACGTAACGACTGTCTGCGGGTCTACGTAACGACTGTCTGCGGGTCTACGTAACGACTGTCTGCGGGTCTACGTAACGACTGTCTGCAGGGTCTACGTAACGACTGTCTGCAGGGTCTTACGTAACGACTGTCTGCGGGTCTACGTAACGACTGTCTGCGGGTCTACGTAACGACTGTCTGCGGGTCTACGTAACGACTGTCTGCGGGTCTACGTAACGACTGTCTGCGGGTCTACGTAACGACTGTCTGCGGGTCTACGTAACGACTGTCTGCGGGTCTAGGTAACGACTGTCTGCGGGTCTAGGTAACGACTGTCTGCGGGTCTACGTAACGACTGTCTGCGGGTCTAGGTAACGACTGTCTGCGGGTCTACGTAACGACTGTCTGCGGGTCTACGTAACGACTGTCTGCGGGTCTAGGTAACGACTGTCTGCGGGTCTAGGTAACGACTGTCTGCGGGTCTAGGTAACGACTGTCTGCGGGTCTAGGTAACGACTGTCTGCGGGTCTAGGTAACGACTGTCTGCGGGGCTACGTAACGACTGTCTGCGGGTCTACGTAACGACTGTCTGCGGGTCTACGTAACGACTGTCTGCGGGTCTAGGTAACGACTGTCTGCGGGTCTACGTAACGACTGTCTGCGGGTCTAGGTAACGACTGTCTGCGGGTCTACGTAACGACTGTCTGCGGGTCTAGGTAACGACTGTCTGCGGGTCTAGGTAACGACTGTCTGCGGGTCTAGGTAACGACTGTCTGCGGGTCTACGTAACGACTGTCTGCGGGTCTACGTAACGACTGTCTGCGGGTCTACGTAACGACTGTCTGCGGGTCTACGTAACGACTGTCTGCGGGTCTAGGTAATGACTGTCTGCAGGTCTAGGTAATGACTGTCTGCAGGTCTAGGTAATGACTGTCTGCAGGTCTAGGTAACGACTGTCTGCAGGTCTACGTAACGACTGTCTGCAGGTCTAGGTAACGACTGTCTGCAGGTCTACGCAACGACTGTCTGCAGGTCTACGTAACGACTGTCTGCAGGTCTAGGTAACGACTGTCTGCAGGTCTACGTAACGACTGTCTGCAGGTCTACGTAACGACTGTCTGCAGGTCTACGTAACGACTGTCTGCAGGTCTACGTAACGACTGTCTGCAGGTCTACGTAATGAACGTAGTTCTTCTGGTCTGATGTGGTCTCACCTGGACCATCATGAGCGTCTTGCTGTCCCCGTTCAGAGAGTCCTGCAGCAGGTATGTGAGGCGTGAGTTCCTGAAGGGGACGTGGGCGTGTCGGCCCCGCAGCGCGTTGATGACATCACCGAGCGCCGACAGAGACTTGTTGATGCACTGAGCTTCTCTGAGGCGACTGCCCTCCGCCCCCGACCGCCCGATCCTCTCAGAGCCCGCCAGGTCCACCAGGTTCAGCTTACCTGTAAACCAGACACACCAGAAACCCTCAGGACCAGCAGAGACCCCGTCTGTCTCCAACAACTAGGTCTAC
>JAFEUB010001630.1:15000-80000 GCA_024529925.1 Ophthalmolycus amberensis | reverse complement strand
GTGTGTGCGTGCGTGCACTGTCTGTGTGTGTGAGTGTACTGTCTGTGTGTGTGTGTGTGCGTGTGCGTGTGCGTGCTGTCTGTGTGTGTGTGTGTGTGTGTGCGTGTACTGTCTGTGTGTGTGCGTGTACTGTCTGTGTGTGTGTGTGTGTGTGCGTGTACTGTGTGTGTGTGTGTACTGTGTGTACTGTGTGTACTGTGTGTGTGTGTGCGCGTGTACTGTGTGTACTGTGTGTGTGTGTGTACTGTGTGTACTGTGTGTGTCTGTGTGCGCGTGTACTGTGTGTACTGTGTGTGTGTGTGTACTGTGTGTACTGTGTGTGTGTGTGTACTGTGTGTACTGTGTGTACTGTGTGTGTCTGTGTGCGCGTGTACTGTGTGTACTGTGTGTGTGTGTACTGTGTGTGTGTGTGTGCGTGTGTGTACTGTGTGTGTGTGTGTGCGTGTGTGTACTGTCTGTGTGCGTGTGTGTGTGTGTGTACTGTGTGTGTGTGTGTACTGTGTGTGTGTGTGTGTGCGTGTGTGTACTGTGTGTACTGTGTGTACTGTACAAATAATTGATATCTTCTGGGTCCAGGCTACAGGGCTAATGATACCAATGACTCTCTCCAGGAAAAGTCGGGGCCCTGTATGCAGCTAGCCGCTTCAATTCCTGTCTTGCAAGTTTATAGAAAAATAAAGGTGAGGCTGCGAAGAAACAATAGTAAACCTGCAAACTTATCAAACTTAGCATACATTCCTCGTCAGCCTGTCCAAATAAATTGGGCAAAGAAAGCTTTAACCACATTAAACTTAGCTTTATTAAATGTCAGGTCTCTGTCAGGAAAAACATTTTTAATCAATGATTTTATTGTTAGGCACAAACTGGACATTTTGTTTTTAACTGAAACTTGGTTAAATCAAGATAACAATGCAGCTGTTCTTATTGAATCAACACCTCCCAACTTCAGTTTCATGAGTGAAACAAGAGCGCCTAAGAAAGGAGGTGGAGTTGCTGTTTCATTTAATGATTCTCTTCAATGCAAGCAGATGTCCTTTGGTCATTTTAGTTCTTTTGAATATGTGGCTCTGAATTCCACTCAAGCTTTATTCCTAAACATTTACAGACCGCCTAAATACTGTGCAACCTTCTTTGATGAGTTTACTGAACTGCTGTCTGTAATCTGTATTGATTTTGACTGTGTTGTTATTGTTGGTGACTTTAATATCCATGTTGATAATCCCCAGGACAGAGAGTCTATAGAACTATGTGGTGTCCTTGATAACTATGATCTGACTCAGCATGTGACAGGACCCACCCACAACAGGGGGCACACTCTGGACCTAATCATCACCAAAGGTGTAAACATTTCCAAGGTTGCTGTGACTGATGTTGCACTCTCTGATCATTTCTGTGTTTTCTTTGAGAGTGCAATCTCCTTGCACACAAATGTCCAAACCAAGGTTGTGACAAAGCGTTACATCTCTGAAAACACCAGTGAACTATTTATTCAGAAGTTCTCCTCCACACCAGCCCTCTCTTGCCTCTCAGTCAATGAGCTTGTAGATGGCTTCAATTTTAAAGTTAAAAATATTATTGATGCCATTGCACCCACTAAAGTGAAGGTTGTCTCGGGTAAGCAAAGATCTCCTTGGAGAAATGCTACGCTGGTCAAAATAGAGAAACGAGAGTGTCGGAAAGCTGAGCGCAGGTGGCGAAAAACTAATCTCCAGGTTCACTGTGACATCTATAAAGAGAGACTTCGCAATTATAATTTGGAACTTAGAAATGCAAGGCAGTCATTCTTCTCTGACATCATAACCAAAAACAAGAACAATACACGCGCCTTATTTGCTACCGTCGACAGGCTAACAAACCCTCCAGTGTCAGGTCGCTGCTGAGCTCCAATCCACCTGGGCATGCAATCAATTTGCCTCCTTTTTTACTGACAAAATTCAGAAAATTAGACAAGCAGTCAGTGCCTCCACATCAACCACAGGATATGTGTTGTCCCGATCTCTGAATAACATCCATTCAAATATCATGACACAATTTCATTCAATCGACCGTAGAAGCCTAGAAGACATTATACAACATCTGAAGTCATCCTCCTGCTGCTTGGATATTCTACCAACACACTTTTTCAAAAATATTTCAAACTGCATGACCACTGATCTTTTACAAATTGTAAACACATCCCTTCTCTCAGGTGTCTTCCCACAAGCCCTAAAAACTGCAGTTATTAAACCACTCCTAAAGAAGGCTAGTTTAGACTCCGCAACGATGAAAAATTATAGGCCAATATCAAACCTCCCATTTTTAAGTAAAATAATTGAAAAAGCGGTTTTCCAACAGCTGACCGACTTCTTGGCCGTAAATAACTGCTTTGATGTTTTCCAGTCAGGCTTTCGACAGCACCACAGCACTGAAACTGCTCTTGTTAAGGTTTTCAACGACATCCACTTAAACATAGACAATGGCAGAAGTTCAGTCTTAGTGTTACTAGATCTCAGTGCTGCATTCGACACGGTCGACCATGCCATACTCCTAGAAAGACTAAAAATCTGGGTGGGACTCTCTGGCACAGCACTTAACTGGTTTGAATCCTACTTGAAGGGCCGAGAATACTTTGTGTCTGTAGCTGATTACACATCAGAGCTGACTAAAATGACATGTGGTGTTCCCCAAGGTTCAATACTGGGGCCTCTTCTGTTCAACATCTACATGCTTCCACTAGCTCAGATTATGGAAAACAACAAAGTGTGTTATCATAATTATGCAGACGACACACAAATCTACATAACTATGTCACCAGGGGACTATAATCCCATACAAGGGCTGGGTAACTGCATTGAACAAATCAACAACTGGATGTGCCAGAATTTTCTTCAATTAAACAAAGATAAAACAGAAGTAATTGTTTTTGGTACCAAGGACGAACAATTGAAAATCACCGCTCAGCTTCAGTCACTGATGTTAAAACCCACAAACCAAGTCCAGAAATCTAGGTGTAGTTATGGATTCAGACCTCAACCTGAACAGCCATATCAAGACAATTACAAAATCAGCTACTATCACCTGAAGAATATATCAAGGATCAGAGGACTTATGTCTCAACAGGTAAAACCTTGTCCATGCATTCATCTTCAGCAGACTGGACTACTGTAACGGTGTGTTTACAGGTCTCTGTAAAAAGTCCGTCAGAAAGCTGCAGCTGATTCAGAACGCTGCAGCTCGAGTCCTCACTAAGACCAGGAGGGTGGATCACATCACTCCAGTTCTGAGGTCTTTGCACTGGCTTTCCTGTCCAACAAAGAATTGACTTTAAAATCCTGCTGTTGGTTTACAAAGCACTGAATGGTTTAGGGCCAAAATACATCTCTGATCTGCTGCTACCTTATGAACCATCCCGACCCCTCAGGTCGTCTGGGACCGGTCTACTTTCTGTTCCCAGAGTCAGAACTAAACATGGAGAAGCAGCGTTCAGTTTTTCTGCTCCACATATCTGGAACAAAGTCCCAGAAAGCTGCAGGTCTGCTGAGACCCTCAGCTCATTTAAATCAAGATTGAAGACCTTTCTGTTTGCTGCTGCCTTTAATTGAACCACGTTCAATTAATATATTAATCAATTTCCTGCATTTCTGCATTTTACTCCTGCATTTTATTTCTTACACTGTTTTTTAATTGTTTTTGAAATCTCCTTTTCTTTTGCCTTGTGTTTTGATGCTTTTAATGGTTTTATGTGAAGCACTTTGAATTACCTTGTTGAAATGTGCTATACAAATAAACTTGCCTTGCCTTACTGTGTGTGCGTGTGTGTACTATGTGTGTGTGTGTGTGTGTGCGTGTGTGTACTGTCTGTGTGCGTGTGCGTACTGTGTGTGTGTGTGTGTGTGCGTGCGTGTGTGTACTGTCTGTGTGCGTGTGCGTGTGTGTACTGTGTGTGTGTGTGTGTGTGTGCGTGCGTGTGTGTACTGTCTGTGTGCGTGTGCGTGTGTGTACTGTGTGTGTGTGTGTGTGCATGCGTGCGTGTACTGTCTGTGTGCGTGTGTGTGTACTGTGTGTGTGTGCGTGCGTGCGTGTGTGTACTGTCTGTGTGCGTGTGTGTACTGTGTGCGTGTGTGTGTACTGTGTGTGTGTGTGTGTGCGTGCGTGCGTGTACTGTCTGTGTGCGTGTGTGTGCGTGCGTGCGTGCGTGTACTGTCTGTGTGCGTGCGCGTGTGTGTACTGTGTGTGTGTGTGTGTGTGTGTGTGTACTGTGCGTGCGTGCGTGCGTGTACTGTCTGTGTGCGTGCGCGTGTGTGTACTGTGTGTGTGTGTGTGTGTACTGTGCGTGCGTGCACTGTCTGTGTGCGTGTGTGTGTGTGTACTGTGTGTGTGTGTGTGTGTACTGTGCGTGCGTGCGTGCGTGCGTGTACTGTCTGTGTGTGTGTGTGTGTACTGTGTGTGTGTGTGTGTGTGCGTGCGTGCGTGTACTGTCTGTGTGCGTGTGTGTGTACTGTGCGTGCGTGCGTGTGTGTACTGTCTGTGTGCGTGTGCATGTGTGTACTGTGTGTGTGTGTGCGTGCGTGCGTGCGTGCGTGCGTGTACTGTCTGTGTGCGTGTGTGTGTACTGTGCGTGCGTGCGTGTGTGTACTGTCTGTGTGCGTGTGTGTGTACTGTGCGTGCGTGCGTGTGTGTACTGTCTGTGTGCGTGTGCATGTGTGTACTGTGTGTGTGTGTGCGTGCGTGCGTGCGTGCGTGCGTGTACTGTCTGTGTGCGTGTGTGTGTACTGTGCGTGCGTGCGTGCGTGTGTGTACTGTCTGTGTGCGTACTGTGCGTGCGTGTGTGTACTGTCTGTGTGCGTGTGCATGTGTGTACTGTGTGTGTGTGTGCGTGCGTGCGTGCGTGCGTGTACCGTCTGTGTGCGTGTGTGTGTACTGTGCGTGCGTGCGTGCGTGTGTGTACTGTCTGTGTGCGTGTGTGTGTACTGTGCGTGCGTGCGTGTGTGTACTGTCTGTGTGTGTGTGTGTGTGTACTGTGCGTGTGTGTGTGTGTACTGTGCGTGCGTGCGTGCGTGCGTGTACTGTCTGTGTGTGTGTGTGTGTACTGTGCGTGCGTGTGTGTGTACTGTCTGTGTGTGTGTGTGTGTGTACTGTGCGTGCGTGCGTGCGTGTACTGTCTGTGTGTGTGTGTGTGTACTGTGCGTGCGTGTACTGTCTGTGTGCGTGTGTGTGTGCGTGCGTGCATGCGTGCGTGTACTGTCTGTGTGTGTGTGTGTACTGTGCGTGCGTGCGTGCGTGTACTGTCTGTGTGTGTGTGTGTGTACTGTGCGTGCGTGCGTGCGTGCGTGTACTGTCTGTGTGCGTGTGTGTGTACTGTGCGTGCGTGCGTGTACTGTCTTTGTGCGTGTGTGTGTACTGTGCGTGCGTGCGTGTACTGTCTGTGTGCGTGTGTGTGTACTGTGTGTGCGTGCGCGTGTGTGTACTGTGTGTGTGTGCGTGCGTGCGTGCGTGCGTGCGTGTACTGTCTGTGTGCGTGTGTGTGTACTGTGCGTGCGTGCGTGCGTGTACTGTCTGTGTGCGTGTGTGTGTACTGTGCGTGCGTGCGTGCGTGTGTGTACTGTGCGTGCGTGCGTGCGTGTGTGTACTGTGCGTGCGTGCGTGCGTGTACTGTGCGTGCGTGTGTGTACTGTGCGTGCGTGCGTGTGTGTACTGTGCGTGCGTGCGTGTACTGTGCGTGCGTGCGTGTACTGTGCGTGCGTGTGTGTACTGTGCGTGCGTGTGTGTACTGTCTGTGTGCGTGTGTGTGTGTACTGTCTGTGTGCGTGTGCGTGTGTGTACTGTGTGTGTACCTTGTGTGCGGCTCCCTGTAGCAGAGTTGACTCCAGACACCGTGATGGTGAGCAGCGCGTGGGAACGGGAGCTGTGCTCGTTGAGGTTGGTGCAGGCCGTCGCTCTGTTCATGAAACCCAACTCAAACACCTGAAACATGATTTCAAATGTTTCAAAGTCTGGTTCTGTTCAACAGGGTCAAGAACGACCTTCACAGTAAAATACAGCTGCATACAGAAAGCAGAGACCAGCACAGTAGGAAGTCCTCACCCTGTTGATGTCCTCGGGGCTCTGGACACTGATCTCGGTCAGTCCGGGGACGTAGAGCTGTCCGCTGCCGTCGGGGTTCATCTTGATGTCCAGCTTGTCGGAGGGATTCTCCCCCAGCAGGTTCCTGATCGACAACAGAGACCTTTACAACCTGCAGACTCGACTCAGGGCGTAAACACATACAGGCTCAGGTCATGTGATCTTTGTTTACGTTCTGTATTTGTGGTTCCTGATAATCTGAGACTTTAATCTGAGACCACACGAGTCCTTTATACAGATGTTCTATTACAAAACATCATGAGTACATCATGTCCAGTACTTTATATATAGTACACCATACAGAGTACACCATGTCCAGTACTTTATATAGAGTACAACATACAGAGTACATCATGTCCAGTACTTTATAGAGAGTACAACATACAGAGTACTCCATGTCCAGTACTTTATATAGAGTACAACATACAGAGTACATCATGTACAGTACTTTATATAGAGTACAACATACAGAGTACTCCATGTCCAGTACTTTATATAGAGTACAACATACAGAGTACATCATGTCCAGTACTTTATATAGAGTACAACATACAGAGTACTCCATGTCCAGTACTTTATATAGAGTACAACATACAGAGTACTCCATGTCCAGTACTTTATATAGAGTACAACATACAGAGTACTCCATGTACAGTACTTTATATAGAGTACAACATACAGAGTACACCATGTGCAGTACTTTATAGAGAGTACAACATACAGAGTACATCATGTCCAGTACTTTATAGAGAGTACAACATACAGAGTACATCATGTCCAGTACTTTATACAGAGTACTCCATGTCCAGTACTTTATATAGAGTACAACATACAGAGTACTCCATGTCCAGTACTTTATAGAGAGTACAACATACAGAGTACTCCATGTCCAGTACTTTATATAGAGTACAACATACAGAGTACATCATGTACAGTACTTTATATAGAGTACAGCATACAGAGTACACCATGTATTATACTATATATAGAGGACATCTTGTTGAGAACATGATGTACTGTACTTTATATAGAGTATATCATGTACAGCCTATGATGTACTGTGGCTCAGGGGGCAAGAATGTTAGTTAGTCCTGATGGAAGCCTCCTGCCACCAGTGTGTGAATGGATGTGAATGGATGTGAATGGGTGTGAATGGATGTGAATGGATGTGAATGGGTGTGAAAGGATGTGAATGGGTGTGAATGGATGTGAATGGATGTGAATGGGTGTGAATGGGTGTGAATGGATGTGAATGGGTGTGAATGGGTGTGAATGGGTGTGAATGGGTGTGAAAGGATGTGAATGGGTGTGAATGGGTGTGAATGGGTGTGAATGGGTGTGAATGGATGTGAATGGATGTGAATGGGTGTGAATGGATGTGAATGGATGTGAATGGGTGTGAATGGGTGTGAATGGGTGTGAATGGGTGTGAATGGGTGTGAATGGATGTGAATGGGTGTGAATGGATGTGAATGGATATGAATGGGTGTGAATGGGTGTGAATGGGTGTGAATGGATATGAATGGATGTGAATGGATGTGAATGGGTGTGAATGGGTGTGAATGGGTGTGAATGGATATGAATGGATATGAATGGGTGTGAATGGGTGTGAATGGGTGTGAATGGATATGAATGGATGTGAATGGGTGTGAATGGGTGTGAATGGGTAGTGAATGGGATGTGAATGGATGTGAATGGATATGAATGGATATGAATGGATGTGAATGGGTGAATGACGTAGTGTTAAAGCAATTTCAGTGGTGAAAAGAGCTATACAAGTACAAATCTATACATAGTGCAGTACAGGATGTACTCAACATAAAGTACTGTACAAGAAGTTACTACCGCTGGTCTCGGATCAGATCAGGGACCTGGTCTGCTCACCTTAGGGTCTCAGTTGTAGATCTCCACCATGCTGACGGAGATCCTGTAGTCCCAGTCTGGAGCTTTGTCTGTAACCTCGGAGAACAGCAGGCGCAGCGCTCTCTGGTTAATGCCAGGGTTGTCCACAGCGCCCTGGACACACACAGACCTGTGGTTATGATCCAGAACCAAGTCCTGGTCCTGGTCCCACCTCAGAGACACATGACCATACCTCCATGGTGAACGTCTTCCCCGAGCCCGTCTGTCCGTAGGCGAAGATGCAGACGTTAAAGCCGTCGATACAGGAAGTGACCAGAGATTGGACCTCCTGAAACACCTGGTGGACCAATCAGAGAGGAGGACACTACTTAGACAGAGTCCCTCTGAAGAGGATCAGGATCAGTTTGAGCCTCTTGTACCTCTTCCTGTGTGGCCTTTGGAGGGAAGACTCTGTCCAGGTCAAAGGTCATCATTTTGCCCTTGTTGGACAGGTAGAGGACGGCGTCGTCCTCCGAGTCGAAGCTCAGCATGTTTTTGGAGTCGGCGGAGTCCTGCACCTCGGGACTGGCGGGACGGACGCGGCAGAAGACACGGATGTTACCTGGGAGACAGGGAGCAGGGACACATGACGTCCTTCTGGTAAAACTAAAGCCGGGACACAGAGGACAGTCTCTCCACGGGACACAGAGGACAGTCTCTTTACGGGACACAGAGGACAGTCTCTCCACGGGACACAGAGGACAGTCTCTCCACGGGACACAGAGGACAGTCCCTCCACGGGACACAGAGGACAGTCTCTCTACGGGACACAGAGGAAAGTCTCTCTACGGGACAGTCTCTTTACAGGACACAGAGGACAGTCTCTTTACGGGACACAGAGGACACATTTAAGACGAGACAATAAACAGAATGATGAAGTTGGTTCAGACCTTTGAGTCGAACCAGCTCGTTGTGACATTTCTTCCTCAGGTTCATCTCCCTCTTGTATTTACACAGAAGCTCCTGATTGGTGGAGCTCACCTCGCTGATCACCTGGCAGATCTGAGACAAATGTTAGACTATAAATGTAATCCAGTTGATGGAGGACAGAGAGAGAGAAGATAGGACAGAGAGAGGAGAGACGGAGCACAGACAGAGGACAAACAAAGGACAGAGAGAGACATCACCTCCTGCTTGGCCTCAGTGATAGCTTTGTCCAGCATGAAGGGGAACTCCTGGACCTGCCTCTTCAGACAGTTGTAGTCACAGGTGAGGGTCCGGAGGGCCGGCTGCAGACTCAACAGGTTCATCCGCACACCTGAAACACGACAACACAAAACACTGTGATCACCAGTCCACAGAGTCCACAACCAGAACCAGAACACCAGAACAGGAAGCTGAGTCAGACCCGCCAGGTTCTCGTGGACGGCCTTCATTTCGCTCTCGGCTCTGACGAACGCCTCCTCAATCACACGGTTCTTCTCCTCCTCCAGGTTCTGCATCTCCACCTCCAGCTGACCCTGAGCTCGCTCCATCTCTCCTTCATAGACAAGGATCTGGTCACAGAGGAGCCACAGAGACGACAAAGGTTAGAGGATCGACTGCACCTTTTCTTCTTCATACTTCAGATCAACCTCCTCCCCATTCGGACTAAACTCATTCACATCCGTTCATAACAGCCTCTAGGAACAACTTGGGTGAACTGTCTTGCTCAAGGACACATCGACATGGGCCTTCTGATTGGGGACTTGTTGGACCTCAACAACAGCCAACAGCAGACAGAGCAGCAGACGGGTAAGTAGAAGGTCTCAGCTCCTCCAGATGTTACCTGTGTCCTGAGCTGAGCGCAGGTCCTCTGTGACTCGTGCAGCTGGTTCTCCAGCTCTCTCAGCAGTGTCCTCTGAACACACAGCTGCTCCTGAAGGCCGGCGGTCTTCGTCTGCAGCTCAGCCATAGCTCTCAGAGAGTCAGCTGAGTCCACCTCCACCGTCTGAGTCACGTACTGAGGAACCAAAAACCACAACGGACACGTGTTAGTCAGAGAACCAGCTGAGTCCACCTCCACCGTCTGAGTCACGTACTGAGGAACCAAAACCACCAACACGTCTTAGATGTCACAGTCTGACCGGTGTCTCCTCACCTGGACTCTGGCCTGCCTGGCGAGCTCCTCCTCACACTCCCGTAGTCGGAGGGAGAGTTTCCTCTCGGCCTCCTCCTGCTTCCTCCTCGACTCCTCCAGCTGCCTCCTCGACTCCTCCAGCTGCCTCCTCGACTCCTCCAGCTGCCTCCTCGACTCCTCCAGCTGCCGGCGGAGACTCTCCACTCTGGAGGTTTTCTCCAGCAGCTCTGGCTCCAGCTCGGCCAGCCGTCGCTCCCTCTGCCGGGCCTGGTTCTCCCAGAGAGACACCTGTCTCTGGAGGGACTCCACGTCCTGTGGGACACAGGGATGACATTTATACCTGAGACAGCTGGATGAATAGTGTACATCTACCCGTCTCTCCGTACATCTACCCGTCTCTCCGTACATCTACCCGTCTCTCCGTACATCTACCCGTCTCTCCGTACATCTACCCGTCTCTCCGTACATCTACCCGTCTCTCCGTACATCTACCCGTCTCTCCGTACATCTACCCGTCTCTCCGTACATCTACCCGTCTCTCCGTACATCTACCCGTCTCTCCGTACATCTACCCGTCTCTCCGTACATCTACCCGTCTCTCCGTACATCTACCCGTCTCTCCGTACATCTACCCGTCTCTCTGTACATCTACCTGTCTGTGGGGGCAGTGGCTGCAGTTCTCTGCAGCAGCGTTGAGGCTCTGAAGCTCTGAGCTCCTGCATGACTTCAGCTCCTGTTTCAGACGCTGGTTCTCCACCAACAGCAGCTCCAGCTGCTTCTCCAGGTCTGTCGCCCCCTAGAGCGCGCACACACACACACACACACCTCAATGTATAACATTCTGTCTTGTGTTACCTCTGTGTGTGTGTAGGTGTGTCTGTACAGGTGTGTGTGTGTTCCCACGTTTCTTCAGGAATGTGGTCTCACCAGTTCAGAGCGAAGTCTCTCCACCACCTGAGTCTGATCTGACAGCTTCTCCTCCAGCTCCTCCACCTTAAAAACAACTCAACATGTCAGCTCTTCGTACAATCTCCTCATTTTTCTCATATTTTCAAATCCAACTGGCAATTTTTAGTCAGTGCAAAAACATTTCACAGATTTATGATTTGTTTTCTTTATTTTCAGTCATTGTAAAGAAATGAAATGTAGGAAGCAGCAAAGTTCAAACACGTCTATCAGCAGCTGTACAGGTGTGATGTGTTTCCTGTAAACATACCTGTGTGCGCAGCCGAGTAACCAGCTGCTCTTCTTCTGGACAGCGGAGACGATCAGACAGCTGTAAGACCCTCACACCTGCGCGCGCGCGCACACACACACACACACACACACACACACACACACACACACACACACACACACACACACACACACACACACACACACACACACACACACACACACACACACACACACACACACACACACACACACACACACACACAGTCAACATTTCTCATTTCAACCAGCAGAGGGCAGTCACCATGATATTTAATTATTATATTCTAAACTGGTTTTCTATGAAAAGTGGTTTGAGGTTCAGCTGTTCTATAAAATGTTTCAATGACTGAATCGTTGTAAAATATTTCTTTCTGTATTTTAATCATCAGTTGTTTTATGTGGAGATGATTTCCTGTTTGACGGTGGACCACATCAGACCACATCAGACCACATCAGACCACATAGAGAGATTCACACTGATTTGACCATCATCATCCTCAGCGATACCTTCAGCTCTGTCCTCAGACCGCCGCTGAAGACACGCCTCCTCCTGGATGCTCCGCTCCGTCAGCTGCTGGAGCAGCAGGTGACGGGAGACTTCCTCAGACCGAAGACGAGCCTGAAAGTCACACACTTTGTCCTGTAGAGCCTGAACACACACACACACACATGAACAACACTGCTGTAGCTGTGTGTGTGTGTGTGTGATGAACAACATGCAGAGTAACTAAAACGTCAAAGTGGATCATCAGTGATGTCACAGATATGATGAGCAGGAAGTGTCCCCGAGGTGTAAACAAAGTTGTCAATGACACACACACACACACACCTGGATGAGCTGCTGTTGGCTGGGTGCGTTTGTTTCGGACAGCTCTGCGCTCAGAGACGGGCGGTGTGAGAAGGCGGCGGTGGGCAGAGACAGGAAAGAGCCTTCGTCTTCACCATCACTCATCAGGAAGTCCACTGAGCTGGCTACGGACACACAGGAGGGACAAACTGAGCCAAGTTTGGTCTATTTGTGTTTTTACACGAAGTGAAGCAGAGCGACGTTATGTTATGATGAACCATAAACCAGCGGAGCTACGTCACCTGTACAACCATAAAACCAGCAGAGCTACGTCACCTGTGCAACGATAAAACCAGCAGAGCTACGTCACCTGTGCAACCATAAAACCAGCAGAGCTACGTCACCTGTGCAACCATAAAACCAGCAGAGCTACGTCACCTGTGCAACCATAAAACCAGCAGAGCTACGTCACCTGTGCAACGATAAAACCAGCAGAGCTACGTCACCTGTACAACTAGAAACCAGCAGAGCTACGTCACCTGTGCAACCATAAAACCAGCAGAGCTACGTCACCTGTACAAACAACAGCGTCAACACGAATTACAAATCATCTCAAACTTGACCGGCCTGATCAGATAAAGGTTGGTTTACCTGCTGATTGAACTCCTTTGTTTTTGGTTGTGGTGAAACTCTCCTGGAGAGAGTTTGTGTGGGACAAAATGTTGATCTCTTGAGAAAAGCGTCTTGACTGAACAGAATGAAATCTGTAAGCAGATTTCTAAGTGATCGGTGATTATTGAGATGATTGCAAAACAAGAAATAACCTACATTTTGTTTTTGAAATCAGAAGCGTAAACCTGCACTCCTCCTGAATACCATGGAAACCAGTCCGACCAGATAAGAGCTGATAACAGCCACCGACACATTAACCTGCTGGAACTCTGTGTGTGTGCTCACACACATCTCATCAACCTGAGAACAAGCTGTACTTTGTGGGGAAATCTGAGCATTAAACAGACTTAAGTCACACACAGTATTCTTACTGTTCACAGCGACAGGATTACTGGCACACACACACGAAAACACTGAGGTTTTGCTTTTTCTAGATCACAGTAAATGTTGAGACACACAGATCCAAACACACTTCTTACAATCAGGATTTAGTGCTATTGCTAGTATTTCTATTAAAATATTATGTTTTTTTTGACAGCTTCTCTCTGTCACTCTTCTGTTTGTGCTTCAGGACAGATAATCAGAAGTCTCTTTGGGCTCTACTTACTAAAGATGGACGATCAAAGATAATCACTAACTGTCAAATCAATCAAGGCTGGATAAAGAACCCATAGACTGGCTATTGATGTAGTCACTATGATGTCATCGGTTTGTGGACGGACGTTTTGATAACTCAAGTTATGCTTTTTGGCCGTAGCCATCTTGGTTTTTGGTCGTCGCCATCTTGTTTTTTGCAACCAGAAGTTACAGGAGCGAAGTACAACTGAATGCTGAAAATACATATTTTTAGGCGACCAAAATGTTACAATTAACTTTCATGAAGTGAAAACACACTAAGAAAGGGTGAAAGTTGTCAGTAGTTTTTGTCTAAACAAACCAGAACGTTTTAATCCCCGATATAAACGCTGGTAAGGAAATTTTCTTTCAAGTAAAACAGTAAATAAAGAAAGCCAAATAGCTCCAATAATAAGTGAGCTGAAGAAAGGAAAGTCTTCAGCAGAAACACCAGTGTGAACCTGTCGTCTCCTGATCTGCACAACGATCACACAGTCATCAAACATTCATTCATTCAAGTGACTTCATCTGCTCACCTGTTTGTCTGCACTAACACACTCAGGTTTCCCTGCTTCTTCTTAGTGTGGAGCTCCATTACTAACAGGTATGACTCACACACACGCTTTAAAAGGCCCCTCCCCCTCTGCGACAGACATCTGACTCACCGTCCAATGAGATGTCTTTTTTCCAGAGTTCCTGCAGGCAGGGGGCGTGGCCAAGATCCCAGGTCTTTCTTGTACTGAACATGACCACCGGGCTGTGCAGAGCGCTGGACCGCTGGACCGGCTGCAACACACACACACACACACACACACACACACACACACACACACACACACACACACAGCATTAGCGCTTTTCAGAATAAAACTGAAAGGAGCAGAAAGTGTGTCAAATCCACACGTTGTCTTTGCTCTTGTGGCCTTCGGTTTGTGTGATAATGAACGTGTCAGAATGGAAATATGACTCTGCATACAAAATAGATTTTGTTTTAATGATAGCCGACTGGTTGGGTTTGAATGGTTAAACCAAAAGTTACAATAATTAGTTATTGTAACTGTGGTGACCTGTTCAGGGTCACTAACTAACCTCAACCATCAGAGGTCAAAGCTGTTAACCGTTAACACACCAGAGTGGTGCCTCGTTTAACAAGCTGCCCGGCTGCAGGGACAGTTAGCAGGGACAGTTGGCAGGGACAGTTAGCAGGGACAGTTAGCAGGGACAGCTAGCAGGGACAGTTAGCAGGGACTGTTAGCAGGGACAGCTGGCAGGGACAGCTGGCAGGGACAGTTGGCAGGGACAGTTGGCAGGGACTGCTAGCAGGGACAGTTAGCAGGGACTGCTAGCAGGGACTGCTAGCAGGGACAGTTAGCAGGGACAGTTGGCAGGGATAGTTGGCAGGGACTGCTAGCGTGTATCTATATAAATATAGATATACACGTCTATGTCTATACCCACGTATATATCTAAAGAAGAAGAAGAAACCATTTTTATTGTCATATACATTTACATGAAATTTGCTGCATTTGACCCATCCCTGTATACAGGGAGCAGTGGGCTGCCATTGATCAGCGCCCGGGGAGCCGGGGGTTCAGTGTATTGCTCAGGTACACTTCGACACTTCGACACTTCGTCCCAGTCGGGGATCGAACCGTTGACCTTCCGGTTCCCAGACGACCCTCTTAACCCAGTGCGCCACGGTCGCCCCCAGCAACTTATAGATACCTGTATCTATAACCACGTATATCTATATATACCTATACCTGTATCTATATCTGCATCTATACCTACGTACGTATATTTATACCTATATCTATACCTTTACCTGTATCTATAGCTATATCTAAACTAGTAGCACAGAGACAACAAGCAGCATCTCATTTAAAAGAAGAGCAACGGTATTAAAAATGGTGTTTGGAGGAAACAAACGTGTTTCAGTGAACCAGAGACATGAACTGTATGATGATGACCACAGGAGGAAGAATAGAGTGACGACGTGACCAGACAAAAGGAGGATGATCAGGACGTCCACACAGAAGTAACCCTAAAAACAATGAAGCTTAATGCTGCCGTCCTCTGAGCACACGACGTATTCAGGTCATCAGAGACACTGATCATCAGGCTACATCCCTCCATCTCACTGAGGAGTCTATTCAACATGTCCGATTCCTGCTCCCTATCCTCCCTCGCTCGCTCTGTGTCCGTCTGTCCTTACCTCCATCCCTGAGGCATCGCCGTCCTCCTCATCGCTGCATCCTCCTCTTCCTCTTCCTCGCTGCGGCTTCAGACAGCGACACACAAACAGCCGGATCAGTGTCAACGCCCCCCTGCTTCCTCCCTCTCTGTTCCCTAGCAACAGCACAGCAGCGTCACGCCTCCCCCCCTCTCCTCCCACCCCCCACTCTCACCCAGCGATGGATAAATATTTCAGCCTCAACTGAAGCGTGAGGAGCTCCTCCTCCTCCTCCTCCTCCTCCTCCTCCTCCTCCTCCTCCTCCTCCTCCTCCTCCTCCTCCTCCTCCTCCTCCTCCTCCTCCTCCTCCTCCTCCTCCTCCTCCTCCTCCTCCTCCTCCTCCTCCTCCTCCTCCTCCTCCTCCTCCTCCTCCTCCTCCTCCTCCTCCTCCTCCTCCTCCTCCTCCTCCTCCTCCTCCTCCTCCTCCTCCTCCAGTACACACACACACGCACACAGACAGTACACGCACGCACGCACGCACGCACGCACACACACACACACACAGTACACACATGCACACGCACACAGACAGTACACACACGCACGCACGCACAGTACACACACACGCACACAGACAGTACACGCACGCACGCACACACACACACACACACACACACAGTACACACACACACACACAGACAGTACACGCACGCACGCACGCACGCACAGTACACACACACACAGTACACACACACACACACAGTACACACACACACACGCACACAGACAGTGCACGCACGCACAGTACACACACACACACACACACAGTACACACACGCGCACGCACACAGACAGTACACGCACGCACGCACGCACAGTACACACACACACACACACACACAGTACACACACACACACACACAGTACACACACGCGCACGCACACAGACAGTACACGCACGCACGCACACACACGCACAGACAGTACACGCACGCACGCACGCACACACACAGTACACGCACGCACGCACACACACGCACAGACAGTACACGCACGCACGCACACACACACACACACAGTACACACACACGCACACAGTACACACACGCACACGCACACAGACAGTACACACACGCACGCACACACACAGTACACACACACGCACACAGACAGTACACACACACAGTACACACACACACACACACACAGTACACACACACGCACACAGACAGTACACGCACGCATGCACACACACACACACACAGTACACACACGCACACGCACACAGACAGTACACACACGCACGCACACACACACACACACACAGTACGCACACGCACACAGACAGTACACACACGCACACACACACACACACACACAGTACACACACGCACACACAGTAAGGCAAGGCAAGTTTATTTGTACAGCACATTTCAACAACAAGGTAATTCAAAGTGCTTCACATAAAACCATTAAAAGCATCAAAACATAAGGCAAAAGAAAAGGAGATTTAAAAACAATTAAAGAAACAGTGTAAGAAATAAAATTCAGTAGTAAAATGCAGAAATGCAGGAAATTGATTAATATATTAATTGAATGTGGTTCAATTAAAGGCAGCAGCAAACAGAAAGGTCTTCAATCTTGATTTAAATGAGCTGAGGGTCTCAGCAGACCTGCAGCTTTCTGGGACTTTGTTCCAGATATGTGGAGCAGAAAAACTGAACGCTGCTTCTCCATGTTTAGTTCTGACTCTGGGAACAGAAAGTAGACCGGTCCCAGACGACCTGAGGGGTCGGGATGGTTCATAAGGTAGCAGCAGATCAGAGATGTATTTTGGCCCTAAACCATTCAGTGCTTTGTAAACCAACAGCAGGATTTTAAAGTCAATTCTTTGTTGGACAGGAAGCCAGTGCAAAGACCTCAGAACTGGGGTGATGTGATCCACCCTCCTGGTCTTAGTGAGGACTCGAGCTGCAGCGTTCTGAATCAGCTGCAGCTTTCTGACGGACTTTTTACAGAGACCTGTAAACACACCGTTACAGTAGTCCAGTCTGCTGAAGATAAATGCGTGGACAAGTTTTTCCAAATCCTGTTGAGACATAAGTCCTCTAATCCTTGATATATTCTTCAGGTGATAATAGGCTGATTTTGTAATTGTCTTGATATGGCTGTTCAGGTAGAGGACTCTTCCTCCATTCAGAACCTCTACAGGGACACCATTCATTAAAGACCTCCAGCACCATAAAGACTCTTCCTCCATTCCGAACCTCTACAGAGACACCATTCATTAAAGACCTCCAGCATCATAAAGACTCTTCCTCCATTCAGAACCTCTACAGAGACACCATTCATTAAAGACCTCCAGCACCATAGAGGACTCTTCCTCCATTCAGAACCTCTACAGAGACACCATTCATTAAAGACCTCCAGCACCATAAAGACTCTTCCTCCATTCAGAACCTCTACAGAGACACCATTCATTAAAGACCTCCAGCACCATAGAGGACTCTTCCTCCATTCAGAACCTCTACAGAGACACCATTCATTAAAGACCTCCAGCACCATAGAGGACTCTTCCTCCATTCAGAACCTCTACAGGGACGCCATTCATTAAAGACCTCCAGCACCATAAAGACTCTTCCTCCATTCAGAACCTCTACAGAGACACCATTCATTAAAGACCTCCAGCACCATAAAGACTCTTCCTCCATTCAGAACCTCTACAGAGACACCATTCATTAAAGACCTCCAGCACCATGGAGGACTCTTCCTCCATTCAGAACCTCTACAGGGACGCCATTCATTAAAGACCTCCAGCACCATAAAGACTCTTCCTCCATTCAGAACCTCTACAGAGACACCATTCATTAAAGACCTCCAGCACCATAAAGACTCTTCCTCCATTCAGAACCTCTACAGAGACACCATTCATGAAAGACCTCCAGCACCATAAAGACTCTTCCTCCATTCAGAACCTCTACAGAGACACCATTCATGAAAGACCTCCAGCACCATAAAGGACTCTTCCTCCATTCAGAACCTCTACAGGGACACCATTCATTAAAGACCTCCAGCACCATAAAGACACTTCCTCCATTCAGAACCTCTACATGGACACCATTCATTAAAGACCTCCAGCACCATAGAGGACTCGTCCTCCATTCAGAACCTCTACAGAGACACCATTCATTAAAGACCTCCAGCACCATAAACACTCTTCCTCCATTCAGAACCTCTACAGAGACACCATTCATTAAAGACCTCCAGCACCAAAGAGGACTCTTCCTCCATTCAGAACCTCTACAGAGACACGATTCATTAAAGACCTCCAGCACCATAGAGGACTCTTCCTCCATTCAGAACCTCTACAGGGACGCCATTCATTAAAGACCTCCAGCACCATAAAGACTCTTCCTCCATTCAGAACCTCTACAGGGACACCATTCATTAAAGACCTCCAGCACCATAAAGACTCTTCCTCCATTCAGAACCTCTACAGGGACACCATTCATTAAAGACCTCCAGCACCATAGAGGACTCGTCCTCCATTCAGAACCTCTACAGAGACACCATTCATTAAAGACCTCCAGCACCATGAAGACTCTTCCTCAATTCAGAACCTCTACAGAGACACCATTCATTAAAGACCTCCAGCACCATAAAGACTCTTCCTCAATTCAGAACCTCTACAGAGACACCACTCATTAAAGACCTCCAGCACCATAAAGACTCTTCCTCCATTCAGAACCTCTACAGAGACACCATTCATTAAAGACCTCCAGCACCACAAAGACTCTTCCTCCATTCAGAACCTCTACAGGGACACCATTCATTAAAGACCTCCAGCACCATAAAGACTCTTCCTCCATTCAGAACCTCTACATGGACACCATTCATTAAAGACCTCCAGCACCATAAAGACTCTTCCTCCATTCAGAACCTCTACATGGACACCATTCATTAAAGACCTCCACTTATTGTAACAGTGGTGATGTTCTGGTTATTTCTCTAATATTCATTCAGGAAGTGCAGTTATTGACAGTGTGGTCTCCATGGTAACGTAGCGTAGCAGTGGAGGGTGGGGCTTAGCCAAGGGTCAATTGTAGTTTTAGGTTTGAATCCGTAAAGTAAACCGTAACTGAAGCTGTCAAATATAGAGAATAATGTTGAAAACCGATCACAGAAATACTAAATGTACTTTCCACCATTGTTTCTCGCTCATTGTTTTCTTGTGTTGCTTGTTCTCTGTTTAAGCACTTTCTGCCTGAACCTGGTCTTCCTCTGCTCACCTAAACTCGCTTCCTGCTGTCAGGGAGCTTACGTACGCCTCCTCCTCGCCTCGGCTTCCTTTCAGCCCTGCAGCTCCTCAGTCCTCTTCGGTCCAAGATCTTCACCGAATCTTCTCCGGACCTGGACATCCCCCACACCTCAGGGACTCCTCCGTCCCCTGGAGGTCCTCCGGGCTCCACGGCTTTGTTGGTCCAGCGCTTGAAGAGACTGTGGAGGGTCAGGACCGCCAGGCTGCACAGGACATACATGACCCCATCCCACAGGTCCGGTTCCCCCCCGATGAAACCGCTCAGACTGAAGGTTGCTCGGGGTGGATGTTCAGCTCCATCGGACCTGAACCCAACCAGGTGAAGTGGAGCTGGGTCCGGACCAGGTGAGAGCTCCAGGTGTCTCGTTTACATCCTCAGATTTTAATTGAGTCTGAAGAAGCCGGACCAAGTGTTAAATACGTTGAAGCTCAGCAGCTCCGTCTGATCCTGCTGCTGTGTTGAGTTTGTGAAATCCTCTCTCTTTGCTTTTGTTCCTCACCTGCTTCACCTCTGTACAGAGCCCCACCCCCTCACAGGCTACAGCTCTTTTCCACAGAGCTGATAACATCCGTGGACCTTGTCCCGTCCAGGTGTTTGACAGGAAACCGGAGCCAGCAGCTTCAGTTTCTCAGTGTAACTCCAGACACTTTAAAGCCCTCTGAGGTCTCAGCTGCTGCTTCAGGATCTCATTATATTGTTACAATGTCTCACAGCAGAGAAATACAGAACAGAAGATAGATTTAGATTTGTGTTGGACGAAGAGAACACAAAGAGTTTCATCTCAAAAATCTATTTTCTTGCAAAATCGGTCAAACAAAAGAGAAAATATTAGATTTTTGTTTGTATATAATGTATATAAACAAACAACCCAAGAACGTGTTTTTAGCAAAATTCAGGCTAGATTTTAGGTTGAGAAAGAATTCAAAAACAATTTTTAGGATGAGGAAGCAGAGCTGAACTAAAAAACTAAATAAAAGACTTCCAGCTTCATTTGTTAAAACACCAAAGTAACTTTTAAAAGCTCCAACAGGAAGTCATAAAATACCGTTACGCTGCAACGACGTTAGAAAAGGAAAAGTCCAAAGCCACATCATCTGTTGAGTCGGTTAACTTCCCTCCATGTTTGTTTCCTCCGGCCGGTCCATTAGCTCCTCGTTAGCTCAGCTGCATTCTGATTGGACGAGCAGCTCTCGTCTCTCTGCATGAAACACTACATGAGCAGATTAAACTGAGGCAGGTCTTCACCTCCATCAGAGAGAGAGAGCGAGAGCGAGACCAAGATGGACAGATTTGTGACTGGTATAAAGCACAGATCAGACTCTTCTTCCTTCCCCCCCCCTCCCCGGGACCATCTGTTGTTGCTGGAGGATAAAGCTCTGATGATGTAACATGATGAGACTCCATGACGCATTTATTAAAGTTCAATATCTGCAGCCGAGTCTTCACATTCGCTTTTCAGATTCTCACAGGACTAATTTACATAATAACTTTACAATCACAGAAATTTATATCTGTTCTGTTTGTTTTTACATCTGTAATATGCACATTTATTTATTTTATTATATACGCACTTTATTCATGTTAAGCACTTTTGATTGTTATCGGATACTTCATTAGACAGATAATCTGGAGAGATGTCTCACTCTGTTGGGTTATTGTGCTACAGAAACACTCCAAATGTAGAAACAGTAGAGCTCAGCAAAGAGACGGTAGAGCTCAGCAAAGAGACGGTAGAGCTCAGCAAAGAGACGGTAGAGCTCAGCAAAGAGACGGTAGAGCTCAGCAAAGAGACGGTAGAGCTCAGCAAAGAGACGGTAGAGCTCAGCAAAGAGACGGTAGAGCTCAGTAAAGAGACAGTAGAGTTCAGTGAAGAAGGGAGTAGTTGAAATAAAGGACTTGGTCCGAGGTGACCTTGTTGCTCAGTGTCCTGGAAACATGGACCCCTAAACGTGACGGACTCTAGGACCCTGGGGACTGGACTCAGTCGGACCTGACAGTCTGAATCCAGTGGCGGGCCGTGCATTTTATACCTGGGCCTTCACTGCTGTCCTGCAGCTGAAATACCACCTTATAACCACATTGTGGCGCCACAGCTCATTTTTAAGGCTGTAACTATGTACGTCTTCGTATTAAACCGTTCGGTACGAGTCGTTTGAATAACGCTCGAGCATTTAGAGAATGCAAAAGCCTAAATTCAGGAAAATATAATGTCCTCAGCTGGTCTGGCTGTGGGATCCACCGTCATTCCTTAATGACAAGCCGCGACCCAAAGAGAGTGACATTTTACTTTCACAACGTGAACGTTGAACGCACCTCTCTGCAGCGTCTTTCCTCCTCTCAGCACCTTGTGTCATGGTGCAGCTCAACTCAGTCAGAATACATTTTGATTGGTTGACCTAAATCACGTGATGTGATTCACTACCCATCAGCCTCAGCTGGGCTGTTAAATTTCGTGATAGTCACGTGCTCGCCCACTGACCAATCACAGCACACTGCACCTCGCGGGAACGCTACAGATGAACACTGAGCTGCACGTAACGCTGACGTCATTATAGGCGGCTAGCGGCCGCTGCACGTCAAAGAATACGCCCAACATGTCAAACTAAAGATCTGATTGGTTGAACACTATGACAATCAACAATATCGTCCCCATGTACTTTAATCTGCACTGGCGGCAGAGCCGAGTCTGCAGGCATCTGGCACAGACACACACAGAGGTGAGATCTGAGAGCAACTGAGGAAGACAGTAGCTGTGCAATGAGAAAATAAGATAATGGGAAAAATTCACGTGGTACCAAGCCTCCAATCAGACGGCTCACATACCAAACTCCCATTCACAGGGAGGACCCAGGTTCATATGAAGAGCTTCAATATGTCATCCGAGAGTCAAGGATCCTGGACTGGCGGTCTCTAAAGGTGCGTTCACACCGGACGCGTCGATTTTTTCGACGCTCGTCGAGATTACATACAAAGTCTCTGCACAGACGCGATGAGACTGGCGCGCCGCGATTTTGCGATGGCGCGGCACGTTTTTGCGGCGCGGTGGACGCGTGAGTTGAAATTTTTCAACTTCTGCGAAATAATCGCGTGACGCTGTGGCGCGATAGCCTGTCAGCGTTGAGTTGCTCCCCCTGTCATCACTGACTTCCTGCCGTTGTTGAATCAGGAAATAAATCCTGTAGCCATCTGTGTTCACCCAGAGCTCTACGATACCTCATATCAACAGAGACCGGACCAAACTATGTGTATACATGTGTGTGTGTAAACCATACGGTACAAACAATGAATAGACGCTGCCGTATTTACGTCTACATGACGTTATTGAGTGTTGGTGGAGCTGCTACGATGTTAGCATAGCCTAGCACCGATCCACCAGAGCTCCATTGAGAAGACAAATAGCCTACAAATCGGCATCATTACGTAGTTATTTCGGAGTCCCTTTTTGTCGGTTTATTGCCGTTGAATCACAGCCAAATTAGTTTATTTTGTGTTCCTACAGCTGTAGTAAACAGCGACCGGTGGCTTGCTAGACACAGTGAATACAGCTCGATACAATCCACGGAGCTCCTCTGAACAATACTATGAACCAGACATGACGGCGTTTAGTTTCCCGGGATATCTGTGACTTCCACAACACGTAGAAATAGAGGTTATTTTTTCCATGGTTAATGGCGGACAGTTGAACGGATCCAGGTCTATAAACCCCGCCCCCTCTCCGGCGCTGCGCGATTCGCGCGAATCGCCAATCGCGTTTGGTGTGAACACGACCGGCGGCGCGTTGGACGTGTTTTTGCGGCGCGTCAAAAAATCAACGCGTTTGGTGTGAACACGCCATTAGAAGTTCATGCTCGTGTCCCACAATGCAATGCTCAACAGACATGGATGGCACGCAGCTCCAGAAACAAGTTAACAAAAATAAAATGTTCTCTTTGTTTTGTTTGAAATGACACGTTCTGCAGCTGAATATACGTTTAACGTAAACTGTAATATCGCCAAAGCAGAAGAAAAGTGTTGTTTCTTTAAAGTTGAATAGAAGCAGAAGCATTTCGATTGCTCTCAACATGGTGACAGCTAATGGAGCTAACGGTGCTAATGACAGCTAACATGCACTAAATGGAACGCGGCCGGTCGGCTCTGTGAACAGAGAGGAGCTCTGATGACATCACAGAAGGAGAGAGACTTCAGAGTTAAATTACTTTGAGATGTTTAAGACTAAAGATCTGAAGATGTAGAACTTCAAAGTGGACTACCGTACTTTCCGGACTATAGAGCGCACCGGTATATAGGCCGCACCAGCTGATTTTTAACAGAATAAAGAATTTGTACATAGATAAGCCGCACTGGTCTATAAGCCGCAGGTGTCCCCGTTGAACAGCAAGATGCTTTTAACAGTACCATACTAAAGTTGTCTTCTTCTATGAACATCATAACATGTCGCTAGCTTCTAAGCTAATTTTAACATTACGGCCAATGGGGAAATGCTAACCGCGATTAGCATTAGCGAATATATAATATATCTTTGTACATCTTTTCATGCAGACATACTTGCATTACAGACTAAGGTCTCTCACGGCTACCAAACGAAAAGCAATGAGGCAATACCGGTAACTGTTGTTGCTCATAGCTCTGAATAGCTGTTGTTGCCAAGCCAGTTAGCCATAAATGCTATTCAGAGCTATGAGCAGAGAAGATCAGCTTTTTCTCAAGTCTGCCAGTGGATCCTAACAGCTCAGAACAGTGTGACAGAATCCACCTTCACCAACCGGTTCTGAAAGTCTGGGATAGTACCAGATTAAGGGGACAGCGTAATGAGGACGACAATGCAAGGTCAGGGGCGGATTTGCCCCGGTTCATGATGTGGTGTGTTCAAGGACCCAAATGCAGACTCGTTTTTTCCAGTTTTTTTTTTTTCCAGTTTTTTTTTCCAGTTCTACAAAACTTGTTCTACAAAACTTGTTCAAGACTTTTTTTGTGTGCGTGTTTTTGAGTGAGAGAAATAAATGTTTTGTAGAACAAGTTTTGTAGAACTGTAAAAAAAAACTGTAAAAAAAAAGACTGGAAAAAACGAGTCTGCATTTGGGTCCTTGGACACACCACATCATGAACCGGGGCAAATCCGCCCCTGAGCTTGCGTTGTCGTCCTCATTACGCTGTCCCCTTAATCTCGTACTATCCCAGACTTTCAGAACCCCTTGGTGAAGGTGGATTCTGTCACACTGTTCTGAGCTGTTAGGATCCACTGGCAGACTTGAGAAAAAGCTGATCTTCTCTGCTCATAGCTCTGAATAGCATTTACGGCTAACTGGCTTGCTGCTGTTAGACCGGAACCGGAAGTTGCGGTTGTTGTTGTGGCGGAGAAAAGCTACGGAAAAATCCGTATATAAAGCGCACCGGACTATAAGCCGAGGCCTCAAAGCGTGGGGTAAAAAGTAGCGGCTTATAGTCCGAAAAGTACGGTAGATTGATGAGGATTTGAAGATTTCTCTTCACTTTCGTTATAAAATTGTTGAAAACAGCTGAAGATTTTAAAGACTAGACTACAGGCATATAACATTTTTACATATATATTTTGAATATATAGATGACAGACTTGGACATGAATCTAAATAAAACATGTAATTATGAAGCTTGAGATTTAACTGTTGGAAGACGGAGCTACCACTGAAACAAAGATGCCTTCAGGTAACACGGGACTGAATGAACTCTGTTCACACACCAATAACTCTAAAATGAGGTTGTTCACAGTAACAGAGTAACGGCTTCAGTGGTTTAGATTCCCAAAATGCATTGCACAGTTATTCTGACTCTGACGGTATGAAAACTGGATATGTTTAGCCTGCTTAGAACTGCTAGCTTAGCTTAGCACAAAGACTGGGAGCAGGAGAGAACTGCTAGCCTAGCTTAGCGCAAAGACTGGGAGCAGAGGAGAACTGCTAACCTAACTTAGCACAATGACTGGGAGCAGAGAAGAACTGCTAGCCTAGCTTAGCACAATGACGGAGCAGGAGAGAACTGCTAGCCTAGCTTAGCACAATGACTGGGAGCAGAGGAGAACTGCTAACCTGGCTTAGCACAATGACTGGGAGCAGAGGAGAACTGCTAACCTAGCTTAGCACAATGACTGGGAGCAGAGGAGAACTGCTAACCTAGCTTAGCACAATGACTGGGAGGGAGCAGAGGAGAACTGCTAGCCTAGCTTAGCACAATGACTGGGAGCAGAGGAGAACAGCTAGCCTACAGCAGAAACACTAAACTAAAGAGAAGAAATACATCTTTCAATGAGTGGAACCAGCTAAAGAGCTTTGAGAAAGTATTTAATTATTATACGATATTAAAACTGTTCAGTTTTAATATCAACACACACACAGAGAGAGACTCACTCACACAAGATATTTTCTGGTACAAGTTTCCTTCAGTTTCAGACTCTTCCTACATGATCAGTTCATTATGTTGAGTCTCTCTTGATGAAGAATAATGAATTAATCAATATTAATCATTATCTTTTCATTCAGACAAAACATCTGAGATCCTTCAAGCTCTCAGTGTGCAGTTTTTATTTTTCCCTCCTCCTCCTCCTCCTCCTCCTCCTGATGAACAGTGAGGGGGCGTGTCGGCCGTTAAAAGACTTCCTGGAAGTCTGTTCTCGTGGGTCCTCACAGATCCCTCCTCCCTCCTCCTCGCTCCTCAGAGCAGAAATAAGAGCTTTGGGACGGCCGTCAATATGGCGGCGCAGAACAACTTCCGGTTGAAGCGAGGATCGAGGAAATGACAAGTAAGAGACTTGGGATGTACCCTGGGTGTCCAGTTGTGTCGTAATGCTCAAATACCTCATCAGATCACCTTTTACTTCCTGTTTTATTCTGACACTTCCTGTCTAGTGACTCCTCCCTCACTAGTCTAGACGCTGTTATGAATGAAAGCAGAGTGGTTCATCTCCTCAGGAGAAGATCTTTGACCGAACACACTGGACTAAAGGAAACTACAGATGGTCACATGACCCGAGGACTAAACCCCAAACCAGGTTTATTTATAGAACCTCTTCTCTCTGTGCAGACACACCCTGCAGAACCACACACACACACACACACACAGTGTCCCAAATGTCCTCACAAGGACAGGAAGATGACATAACTCCAGCAGAATGAGGACGTCTAGTTTAATCCTGAGTCTCGGACGTTCATCAGGGAGGAGCTTAAAGAACAACATCTGCTTTGTACACTCAACAGGACGTGAAGGTTCAGCGTTGGATTTCACGAGAGAATCACATGCATCCTAAACAGCTGGACACCAACACAGACCAGGACGGAAGAAGCCTCCTCGTATCTGTTAACTTCAACAACATACGTATTCATTAGTGCAGCGTGAAACAGTCTAAAGCTCGGCTTCAGTGCTGATGTTATTACTCCACAGATCATTCTGTCCTTTATGAAGCAACAATGTTTATTCTTCTTAACAGATTCTCTCAAAATCAGTCTGAACATTTCAGGATTTTCTGTTTCACCGTAAACTGAATGATTTTTGACAGTTGGTCGGACAGAACAAGACGTCTGAAGACGTCATGTTGGACAACTCTACGCCACAAAGACCATATACTCTACGCCACAAAGACCATATACTCTACGCCACAAAGACCATATACTCTACGCCACAAAGACCATATACTCTACGCCACAAAGACCATATACTCTACGCCACAAAGACCATATACTCTACGCCACAAAGACCATATACTCTACGCCACAAAGACCATATACCCTACGCCACAAAGACCATATACTCTACGCCACAAAGACCATATACTCTACGCCACAAAGACATATACTCTACGCCACAAATACCTAATACTCTACGCCACAAATACCTAATACTCTACGCCACAAAGACCAATACTCTAAGCCACAAAGACCAATACTCTACGCCACAAAGACCATATACTCTACGCCACAAAGACCATATACTCTATGCCACAAAGACCATATGCTCCACGCCACAAAGACCATATACTCTACGCCACAAAGACCATATGCTCTACGCCACAAAGACCATATGCTCTACGCCACAAAGACCATATACTCTACGCCACAAAGACATATACTCTACGCCACAAATACCTAATACTCTACGCCACAAAGACCAATACTCTATGCCACAAAGACCATATGCTCCACGCCACAAAGACCATATACTCTACGCCACAAAGACCATATGCTCTACGCCACAAAGACCATATGCTCTACGCCACAAAGACCATATATTCTACGCCACAAAGACATATACTCTACGCCACAAAGACCATATACTCTACGCCACAAAGACCATATGCTCTACGCCACAAAGACCATATACTCTACGCCACAAAGACCAATACTCTACGCCACAAAGACCATATACTCTACGCCACAAAGACCATATACTCTACGCCACAAAGACCATATACTCTACGCCACTTGTCATGAAGACAAGATTAAACGTGAAAATTTGAATTAGTCAATATAAAATATGGGGAGTCTTTCTATCAGTGTGAGATTACGCTGCTGCTTCAGTCTCAAACCTCTAGACTCAGTTCATCACTCTGCCATCAGATCCATCACCTGAGATCCCTGTGACACTAAACACTGTCACAGAGCGGGTTGGTCCTCTCTGACACATCTGTATCTTCTCATCTCTTATTGCAGTGATTCTCAACTGGTGGGTCGCGACCCAAAAGTGGGTCGCGGACCCGTTTTCAGTGGGTCGCGGGCCTTTGACTGACCAAAAAAAAAAAAAATTAAAAAAAAATTATTTTATTTTGAAGGGCATTTTTTACGCAGCGGAATTATTCCAGCATTTACGGCACTATATATATATATATATATATATATATATATATATCATTCTTTGACCGAATGGTCTTTGTCTTTGTGGCGTATATATATATATATATATATATATATATATAATTTGGGTAGTGGGTCCCGGCTTGTCATTAAGGGGTGATGGTGGGTCCTGCAGCCAGACCAGTTGAGAACCACTGTCTTATTGGACGTTCACCACATCTGGACCACCGGACCCATACTAACCGTCTTATGCTTCAAGTCCTGCAGGTTCATTCTGAACTGGGAAAACAAAACAGATTGAGACTCTCTGGACAACGGTATACCTGAAACCAGTTCACCCAGTGACTGTTGATCTGCTGCATTCTGGGTATTTCTGGGAAGATTGATGAATTCTAGTGCAGGGCCGAGATCCTTCTTGTGGCACTGGCAGCTCTGCGTCACTCAGCGTCAGTCTGTGTCACTCAGCGTCAGTTTGTGTCACTCAGCGTCAGTCTGTGGCACTCAGCGTCACTCAGTGGCAGTCTGTGTCAGTTCAGCGGAAAGATTCAGCTGTGGCAGGCGAGCATAGTTCGGCAACCGTCAAGAAGCTGCGGAGCTGAGGGGGCGGAGCCACATTTCCTGAGACATTTCCTGAGAACACCCATTGTTGTTACGACAGATCAGCTTCCGTAAATCAGTTTTATGATGTTAGTTGAGTCACCGGAGCCCCCTGTTCTCTGTATGCATCCTTAGAGTAAGTACGTTGTACTTTTTTGTTTGTCATTCATTTTATTTAAGTATGATTTTGCTGGTTTTGCAACAAAATGGAACATAATACACTCTTTCCAAATTATTACTTTTATAGTCATTTACAACAATCGGCTAAAATAATGAAAATAAATCATCCGTTTTATAATCATTTAAAAGTATATATACAAATTAAAATTAAAATTAAAAGACATAAAATGTCCAATCCAAAAATACATGTTTGAAAATATCTTCACTCTTCCTCTGCTTATATGTATATGTATGTCAGTAGGTGACACAAGCTGCCAGAGAGTGACGCAGGGTGACGCAGAGTGACACAAGCTGCCAGAGAGTGACGCAGGGTGACGCAGAGTGACGCAGGGTGACGCAGAGTGACACAAGCTGCCAGAGAGTGACGCAGGGTGACGCAGAGTGACACAAGCTGACAGAGAGTGACGCAGAGTGCCAGAGTGACGCAGGGTGCCAGATACGGATGTATTTAATGCAGGTTATTTCATCTGATATTTGATGTTGATGGTTAATTTGCAACCAAGTTGTATACATCATGTATTTACTTGTTATTTGTATGTAATAGAAAAGTGAGCATGTGTAGTTCATGAAGCAATAAATAATGACAATTGAAAAATATAGAGAGATGTTTGGTTCATTCTTTTGAAACACTAAGCCTAATTTACCGAAGTCATTGATTTAATTGTCACACTTAAATCCTGAATTGACTGGTGAAACAGAAGAAATTAAAAGGCCAAGATGAGAAGATATAATGTTGCTGACAGTAGTCAGAGCTGCCACAGGACTGCCACTAGATGTCAGTTTATTTGAAAAATTTAGGTTCTGTTTTGTTGTTTTCGATGAAAAGTGCTGTTGAAACTTGTTAGATGTAATTAATGTGATGGTGAACAATTCAATAATAGTCAAAATTCTGTTACAAATGAAAGCACAAGTGTTTGCTGAATCAATAAAGCTGCAGTTGTCACGGGTGGGAACACACGAGGAATAGAACCAGACGCAGAGACAGTCAGGAAACAGGGTTGAGAGAACCTATTTTTATATATGTTAATTGGAATCAAAATAACCCTAACCCTAAGTCAAAAAATAGAATAAACTCCAATTAAACATAAAAACAACATGAGAATTTTACAAATGAATAATTAAACATGGCAAGAAATTCGGACCAAAAAAATGCAGTGTCTAGCGGTGGGGTTGCAGATTGCAACCAACTGAAACTCCTCCCCTGTGCCAAGCCTGTCGTACTATAGGGGACCCAAACATTTGTCCCTTCTTCGCTAATGGAAACTAATCACTTTCCTGAAATGAACCATCCACCTTGTAGCATTAACATAGTTAGCATTAGCATAGTATTAACAACGTCAGTTGGCCGTGCATGTCCACTCTGTATTGCGGTAGCACGGTGGAAGTTCTACTTAAATAGCTTGCGTGTTAAATGCCATTTCCTACTTGTGTTAAATAAACGTAGTTGTCCTGTTATGGAAGTCATCACAATATATAGCACAACATATAAAAAGCAGATAAACAAGTTGAATACAAGTTTGACAACACAGTATATTATTATCATTGTTAGTATATGTTACTATATGTATTGATTGTTTTATAGGCTACGTTACATAGGCTACTACTTAACACATGTACAGCAGGCCACATCATTATTTTCGTTATGTTATTGCCATCACACAACTACTATACAACTATATTAATAAATGCACGTTAGAAGAGTGCTCTTTCAGCAACAATTAAGCCATCTGAGGCTACAAAATGGACCGATTGCTTGCAGCGTGATTCAGTTCCGAGAAAGAAAAGAAAATGACGTTCAATATAGTATTACAAAATATTAAAAACGTGGCAGGAAATTGCTAATATTATAAATGTATAACACGTTAATCTCATCACTGCACTCTATTATTAAACAGCCTCCAGTGGACCTTGCTTTAGTTACCATAGTAACACAATCAGTGATACATTTTCAAAATAGTAACACTTCTGACAGTCTGCATCCACCTACAGCTCCAGAGATCAATCTTAGGGGTCACAAGACAGTTAACATGATAGCAACGAAGAAAGGAGAACACATTCATCTTGTTTTTGCTTTTGTCTTGTGAGATTAGGAATTGTTTGAATATTCTAGAGTCAAACTTTCTATATCTCAATGCCAATAAAACTGAATAAATTGTATTTGGACCACAGTATTTGACCAACATTATATCTTCTCATCTTGGCCTTTTAATTTCTTCTGTTTCACCAGTCAATTCAGGATTTAAGTGTGACAATTAAATCAATGACTTCGGTAAATTAGGCTTAGTGTTTGAAAAGAATGAACCAAACATCTCTCTATATTTTTCAATTGTCATTATTTATTGCTTCATGAACTACACATGCTCACTTTTCTATTACATACAAATAACAAGTAAATACATGATGTATACAACTTGGTTGCAAATTAACCATCAACATCAAATATCAGATGAAATAACCTGCATTAAATACATCCGTATCTGGCACCCTGCGTCACTCTGGCACTCTGCGTCACTCTCTGTCACCCTGCGTCACTCTCTGTCACCCTGCGTCACTCTCTGTCACCCTGTGTCACTCTCTGGCAGCTTGCGTCACTCTCTGGCAGCTTGTGTCACTCTGCGTCACCCTGCGTCACTCTCTGGCAGCTTGTGTCACTCTGCGTCACCCTGCGTCACTCTCTGGCAGCTTGTGTCACTCTGCGTCACTCTGCGTCACCCTGCGTCACTCTCTGGCAGCTTGTGTCACTCTGCGTCACCCTGCGTCACTCTCTGGCAGCTTGTGTCACTCTGCGTCACCCTGCGTCACTCTCTGGCAGCTTGTGTCACCTACTGACATACATATACATATAAGCAGAGGAAGAGTGAAGATATTTTCAAACATGTATTTTTGGATTGGACATTTTATGTCTTTTAATTTTAATTTTAATTTTAATTTGTATATATACTTTTAAATGATTATAAAACGGATGATTTATTTTCATTATTTTAGCCGATTGTTGTAAATGACTATAAAAGTAATAATTTGGAAAGAGTGTATTATGTTCCATTTTGTTGCAAAACCAGCAAAATCATACTTAAATAAAATGAATGAGAAACAAAAAAGTACAACGTACTTACTCTAAGGATGCATACAGAGAACAGGGGGCTCCGGTGACTCAACTAAAATCATAAAACTGATTTACGGAAGCTGATCTGTCGTAACAACAATGGGTGTTCTCAGGAAATGTCTCAGGAAATGTGGCTCCGCCCCCTCAGCTCCGCAGCTTCTTGACGGTTGCCGAACTATGCTCGCCTGCCACAGCTGAATCTTTCCGCTGAACTGACACAGACTGCCACTGAGTGACGCTGAGTGCCACAGACTGACGCTGAGTGACACAAACTGACGCTGAGTGCCACAGACTGACGCTGAGTGCCACAGACTGACGCTGAGTGACACAAACTGACGCTGAGTGACACAGACTGACGCTGAGTGACGCAGAGCTGCCAGTGCCACAAGAAGGATCTCGCTGTCTCTCGAATTCTAAGGCAATAAATAGTAAATGACTGAAATAATGAATGAACGGAGGAACTGTGAGGCAAATTGATCAAAACAATTTCAGCTGCAACGAGAGTGTCGGAAAGCTGAGCGCAGGTGGCGAAAAACTAATCTCCAGGTTCACTGTGACATCTATAAAGAGAGACTTCGCAATTATAATTTGGAACTTAGAAATGCAAGGCAGTCATTCTTCTCTGACATCATAACCAAAAACAATGAACAATACACGCGCCTTATTTGCTACCGTCGACAGGCTAACAAACCCTCCAGTGTCGGTAGCTGCTGAACTCCAATCCACCTGGGCATGCAATCAATTTGCCACCTTTTTTACTGACAAAATTCAGAAAATTAGACAAGCAGTCAGTGCCTCCACATCAACCACAGGATATGTGTTGTCCCGATCTCTGAATAACATCCATTCAAATATCATGACACAATTTCATTCAATCGACCGTAGAAGCCTAGAAGACATCATACAACATCTGAAGTCATCCTCCTGCTGCTTGGATATTCTACCAACACACTTTTTCAAAAATATTTCAAACTGCATGACCACTGATCTTTTACAAATTGTAAACACATCCCTTCTCTCAGGTGTCTTCCCACAAGCCCTAAAAACTGCAGTTATTAAACCACTCCTAAAGAAAGCTAGTTTAGACTCCGCAACGATGAAAAATTATAGGCCAATATCAAACCTCCCATTTTTAAGTAAAATAATTGAAAAAGCGGTTTTCCAACAGCTGACCGACTTCTTGGCCGTAAATAACTGCTTTGATGTTTTCCAGTCAGGCTTTCGACAGCACCACAGCACTGAAACTGCTCTTGTTAAGGTTTTCAACGACATCCACTTAAACATAGACAATGGCAGAAGTTCAGTCTTAGTGTTACTGGATCTCAGTGCTGCATTCGACACGGTCGACCATGCCATACTCCTAGAAAGACTAAAAATCTGGGTGGGACTCTCTGGCACAGCACTTAACTGGTTTGAATCCTACTTGAAGGGCCGAGAATACTTTGTGTCTGTAGCTGATTACACATCAGAGCTGACTAAAATGACATGTGGTGTTCCCCAAGGTTCAATACTGGGGCCCCCTCTGTTCAACATCTACATGCTTCCACTAGCTCAGATTATGGAAAACAACAAAGTGTGTTATCATAATTATGCAGACGACACACAAATCTACATAACTATGTCACCAGGGGACTATAATCCCATACAAGGGCTGGGTAACTGCATTGAACAAATCAACAACTGGATGTGCCAGAATTTTCTTCAATTAAACAAAGATAAAACAGAAGTAATTGTTTTTGGTACCAAGGACGAACAATTGAAAATCACCGCTCAGCTTCAGTCACTGATGTTAAAACCCACAAACCAAGCCAGAAATCTAGGTGTAGTTATGGATTCAGACCTCAACCTGAACAGCCATATCAAGACAATTACAAAATCAGCCTACTATCACCTGAAGAATATATCAAGGATTAGAGGACTTATGTCTCAACAGGATTTGGAAAAACTTGTCCACGCATTTATCTTCAGCAGACTGGACTACTGTAACGGTGTGTTTACAGGTCTCTGTAAAAAATCCGTCAGAAAGCTGCAGCTGATTCAGAACGCTGCAGCTCGAGTCCTCACTAAGACCAGGAGGGTGGACCACATCACTCCAGTTCTGAGGTCTTTGCACTGGCTTCCTGTCCAACAAAGAATTGACTTTAAAATCCTGCTGTTGGTTTACAAAGCACTGAATGGTTTGGGACCAAAATACATCTCCGATCTGCTGCTACCTTATGAACCATCCCGACCCCTCAGGTCGTCTGGGACCGGTCTGCTTTCTGTTCCCAGAGTCAGAACTAAACATGGAGAAGCAGCGTTCAGTTTTTCTGCTCCACATATCTGGAACAAAGTCCCAGAAAGCTGCAGGTCTGCTGAGACCCTCAGCTCATTTAAATCAAGATTGAAGACCTTTCTGTTTGCTGCTGCCTTTAATTGAACCACGTTCAATTAATATATTAATCAATTTCCTGCATTTCTGCATTTTACTACTGCATTTTATTTCTTACACTGTTTTTTAATTGTTTTTGAAATCTCCTTTTCTTTTGCCTTGTGTTTTGATGCTTTTAATGGTTTTATGTGAAGCACTTTGAATTACCTTGTTGTTGAAATGTGCTATACAAATAAACTTGCCTTGCCTTGCCTTGCCTTGCCTTGCAACAATTAGTTGATTTATTAGTTGCTGGACAGAAAATTTAACGGCAATCTTACTGTAATATTACTGACAATATTATTTAATATATCGTTTCAGTTCCTTACATTTGAATGCATTCAATATGTTGAGTGTTTGATGAGTTCATAGAGACGCAGTGATTGGTCGATGATTCACTGATTACAGTATTAATATTATAATGTTAAAATCGACAGTCATCAATAAACACGTTCCGCCCTCACTGACAGAAAGCACAGAACGTGCGCGTGGAGCAGGTGAGGCCGCGGCTCTTTTGTTGGGCAAAGAAAAGCGCTTTGACGCGATGAAAGTTCTGGACGGACGCGTGAAAAGAGACAAATGTGCAGCGAGAGACACTTTGGACCGTCGGTTCATCCAGAGGACAACCGCTCACCGACACACGGGGACGGACACGTCAGCTACCGGGGACACAAAGTCTCCAGACAGAAAACGTTTCCTTACCTCTGGTGCCAAGCAGCGACTCCTCTCCTTCCTCTTCCTCCTCCTCCTCCTCCTCTCAGTAAACGTCCTCCAGCTGCTCTCGGACTAACCCTTCAGACTTTCCCACTCGATCACAGATGATGTCTCTCATTAGTCGCTGCTGAAAGTCAAGACTGCTGCTGTCTGTGCTGCCTTCACGGACTGTCGGACACGTGGGGATTCTTTGGTGTGAGCGCGCATGGGCGCGAGGAAAAACACTGAAGTTATAGAGAAGAGGGCGTGTCAGTTCCACCATTCAGAGGAAGGAAACATGTTGACGTCATGAAATCGTCATGTGATGGTTTATTATATATCTTCATATAATAACTCTTTATATCTTCATGTGATGGTTTATTATAGATCTCTTCATATAATAACTCTTTATATCTTCATGTGATGGTTTATTATATATCTCTTCATATAATAACTCTTTATATCTTCATGTGATGGTTTATTATAGATCTCTTCATATAATAACTCTTTATATCTTCATGTGATGGTTTATTATAGATCTCTTCATATAATAACTCTTTATATCTTCATGTGATGGTTTATTATATATATCTTCATATAATAACTCTTTATATCTTCATGTGATGGTTTATTATATATATCTTCATATAATAACTCTTTATATCTTCATGTGATGGTTTATTATATATCTCTTCATATAATAACTCTTTATATCTTCATGTGATGGTTTATTATATATCTCTTCATATAATAACTCTATATATTCATGTGATGGTTTATTATATATCTCTTCATATAATAACTCTTTATATCTTCATGTGATGGTTTATTATATATCTCTTCATATAATAACTCTTTATATATTCATGTGATGGTTTATTATATATCTCTTCATATAATAACTCTTTATATCTTCATGTGATGGTTTATTATATATCTCTTCATATAATAACTCTTTATATATTCATGTGATGGTTTATTATATATCTCTTCATATAATAACTCTATATATTCATGTGATGGTTTATTATATATCTCTTCATATAATAACTCTTTATATCTTCATGTGATGGTTTATTATAGATCTCTTCATATAATAACTCTTTATATCTTCATGTGATGGTTTATTATATATCTCTTCATATAATAACTCTTTATATCTTCATGTGATGGTTTATTATAGATCTCTTCATATAATAACTCTTTATATCTTCATGTGATGGTTTATTATATATCTCTTCATATAATAACTCTTTATATCTTCATGTGATGGTTTATTATATATCTCTTCATATAATAACTCTTTATATCTTCATGTGATGGTTTATTATAGATCTCTTCATATAATAACTCTTTATATCTTCATGTGATGGTTTATTATATATCTCTTCATATAATAACTCTATATATTCATGTGATGGTTTATTATAGATCTCTTCATATAATAACTCTTTATATCTTCATGTGATGGTTTATTATAGATCTCTTCATATAATAACTCTTTATATCTTCATGTGATGGTTTATTATATATCTCTTCATATAATAACTCTTTATATCTTCATGTGATGGTTTATTATATATCTCTTCATATAATAACTCTTTATATCTTCATGTGATGGTTTATTATATATCTCTTCATATAATAACTCTTTATATCTTCATGTGATGGTTTATTATATATCTCTTCATATAATAACTCTTTATATCTTCATGTGATGGTTTATTATATATCTCTTCATATAATAACTCTTTATATCTTCATGTGATGGTTTATTATAGATCTCTTCATATAATAACTCTTTATATCTTCATGTGATGGTTTATTATATATCTCTTCATATAATAACTCTTTATATCTTCATGTGATGGTTTATTATATATCTCTTCATATAATAACTCTTTATATCTTCATGTGATGGTTTATTATAGATCTCTTCATATAATAACTCTTTATATCTTCATGTGATGGTTTATTATATATCTCTTCATATAATAACTCTTTATATCTTCATGTGATGGTTTATTATATATCTCTTCATATAATAACTCTTTATATCTTCATGTGATGGTTTATTATATATCTCTTCATATAATAACTCTTTATATCTTCATGTGATGGTTTATTATATATCTCTTCATATAATAACTCTATATATCTTCATGTGATGGTTTATTATAGATCTCTTCATATAATAACTCTTTATATCTTCATGTGATGGTTTATTATATATCTCTTCATATAATAACTCTATATATTCATGTGATGGTTTATTATATATCTCTTCATATAATAACTCTATATATCTTCATGTGATGGTTTATTATAGATCTCTTCATATAATAACTCTTTATATCTTCATGTGATGGTTTATTATAGATCTCTTCATATAATAACTCTTTATATCTTCATGTGATGGTTTATTATAGATCTCTTCATATAATAACTCTTTATATCTTCATGTGATGGTTTATTATATATCTCTTCATATAATAACTCTTTATATCTTCATGTGATGGTTTATTATATATCTCTTCATATAATAACTCTTTATATCTTCATGTGATGGTTTATTATAGATCTCTTCATATAATAACTCTTTATATCTTCATGTGATGGTTTATTATATATCTCTTCATATAATAACTCTTTATATCTTCATGTGATGGTTTATTATATATCTCTTCATATAATAACTCTTTATATCTTCATGTGATGGTTTATTATATATCTCTTCATATAATAACTCTTTATATCTTCATGTGATGGTTTATTATATATCTCTTCATATAATAACTCTATATATCTTCATGTGATGGTTTATTATAGATCTCTTCATATAATAACTCTTTATATCTTCATGTGATGGTTTATTATATATCTCTTCATATAATAACTCTATATATTCATGTGATGGTTTATTATATATCTCTTCATATAATAACTCTATATATCTTCATGTGATGGTTTATTATAGATCTCTTCATATAATAACTCTTTATATCTTCATGTGATGGTTTATTATAGATCTCTTCATATAATAACTCTTTATATCTTCATGTGATGGTTTATTATAGATCTCTTCATATAATAACTCTTTATATCTTCATGTGATGGTTTATTATATATCTCTTCATATAATAACTCTTTATATCTTCATGTGATGGTTTATTATATATCTCTTCATATAATAACTCTTTATATCTTCATGTGATGGTTTATTATATATCTCTTCATATAATAACTCTTTATATCTTCATGTGATGGTTTATTATATATCTCTTCATATAATAACTCTTTATATCTTCATGTGATGGTTTATTATATATCTCTTCATATAATAACTCTTTATATCTTCATGTGATGGTTTATTATATATCTCTTCATATAATAACTCTATATATCTTCATGTGATGGTTTATTATAGATCTCTTCATATAATAACTCTTTATATCTTCATGTGATGGTTTATTATATATATCTTCATATAATAACTCTTTATATCTTCATGTGATGGTTTATTATATATCTCTTCATATAATAACTCTTTATATCTTCATGTGATGGTTTATTATAGATCTCTTCATATAATAACTCTTTATATCTTCATGTGATGGTTTATTATATATCTCTTCATATAATAACTCTTTATATCTTCATGTGATGGTTTATTATATATATCTTCATATAATAACTCTTTATATCTTCATGTGATGGTTTATTATATATATCTTCATATAATAACTCTTTATATCTTCATGTGATGGTTTATTATATATATCTTCATATAATAACTCTTTATATCTTCATGTGATGGTTTATTATATATCTCTTCATATAATAACTCTTTATATCTTCATGTGATGGTTTATTATATATCTCTTCATATAATAACTCTTTATATCTTCATGTGATGGTTTATTATATATCTCTTCATATAATAACTCTTTATATCTTCATGTGATGGTTTATTATAGATCTCTTCATATAATAACTCTTTATATCTTCATGTGATGGTTTATTATAGATCTCTTCATATAATAACTCTATATATTCATGTGATGGTTTATTATAGATCTCTTCATATAATAACTCTTTATATCTTCATGTGATGGTTTATTATATATCTTCATATAATAACTCTTTATATCTTCATGTGATGGTTTATTATATATCTCTTCATATAATAACTCTTTATATATTCATGTGATGGTTTATTATATATCTCTTCATATAATAACTCTATATATTCATGTGATGGTTTATTATATATCTCTTCATATAATAACTCTTTATATATTCATGTGATGGTTTATTATATATCTCTTCATATAATAACTCTATATATTCATGTGATGGTTTATTATATATCTCTTCATATAATAACTCTTTATATCTTCATGTGATGGTTTATTATATATATCTTCATATAATAACTCTTTATATCTTCATGTGATGGTTTATTATAGATCTCTTCATATAATAACTCTTTATATCTTCATGTGATGGTTTATTATATATCTCTTCATATAATAACTCTTTATATCTTCATGTGATGGTTTATTATAGATCTCTTCATATAATAACTCTTTATATCTTCATGTGATGGTTTATTATATATCTCTTCATATAATAACTCTATATATTCATGTGATGGTTTATTATATATCTCTTCATATAATAACTCTTTATATCTTCATGTGATGGTTTATTATATATATCTTCATATAATAACTCTTTATATCTTCATGTGATGGTTTATTATAGATCTCTTCATATAATAACTCTTTATATCTTCATGTGATGGTTTATTATATATCTCTTCATATAATAACTCTTTATATCTTCATGTGATGGTTTATTATAGATCTCTTCATATAATAACTCTTTATATCTTCATGTGATGGTTTATTATAGATCTCTTCATATAATAACTCTTTATATCTTCATGTGATGGTTTATTATAGATCTCTTCATATAATAACTCTTTATATCTTCATGTGATGGTTTATTATATATCTCTTCATATAATAACTCTATATATTCATGTGATGGTTTATTATATATCTCTTCATATAATAACTCTTTATATCTTCATGTGATGGTTTATTATATATCTCTTCATATAATAACTCTTTATATCTTCATGTGATGGTTTATTATATATCTCTTCATATAATAACTCTTTATATCTTCATGTGATGGTTTATTATATATCTTCATATAATAACTCTTTATATCTTCATGTGATGGTTTATTATAGATCTCTTCATATAATAACTCTTTATATCTTCATGTGATGGTTTATTATATATCTCTTCATATAATAACTCTTTATATATTCATGTGATGGTTTATTATATATCTCTTCATATAATAACTCTTTATATATTCATGTGATGGTTTATTATATATCTCTTCATATAATAACTCTTTATATATTCATGTGATGGTTTATTATATATCTCTTCATATAATAACTCTTTATATCTTCATGTGATGGTTTATTATATATCTTCATATAATAACTCTTTATATCTTCATGTGATGGTTTATTATAGATCTCTTCATATAATAACTCTTTATATATTCATGTGATGGTTTATTATATATCTCTTCATATAATAACTCTATATATTCATGTGATGGTTTATTATAGATCTCTTCATATAATAACTCTATATATTCATGTGATGGTTTATTATAGATCTCTTCATATAATAACTCTATATATTCATGTGATGGTTTATTATATATATCATCATATAATAACTCTTTATATCTTCATGTGATGGTTTATTATATATCTTCATATAATAACTCTTTATATCTTCATGTGATGGTTTATTATATATATCTTCATATAATAGCTCTTTATATCTTCATGTGATGGTTTATTATATATCTCTTCATATAATAACTCTTTATATCTTCATGTGATGGTTTATTATATATCTCTTCATATAATAACTCTTTATATCTTCATGTGATGGTTTATTATATATATCTTCATATAATAACTCTTTATATCTTCATGTGATGGTTTATTATATATCTCTTCATATAATAACTCTTTATATCTTCATGTGATGGTTTATTATATATCTCTTCATATAATAACTCTTTATATCTTCATGTGATGGTTTATTATAGATCTCTTCATATAATAACTCTTTATATATTCATGTGATGGTTTATTATATATCTCTTCATATAATAACTCTATATATTCATGTGATGGTTTATTATATATCTCTTCATATAATAACTCTATATATTCATGTGATGGTTTATTATAGATCTCTTCATATAATAACTCTATATATTCATGTGATGGTTTATTATAGATCTCTTCATATAATAACTCTATATATTCATGTGATGGTTTATTATATATATCTTCATATAATAACTCTTTATATCTTCATGTGATGGTTTATTATATATCTTCATATAATAACTCTTTATATCTTCATGTGATGGTTTATTATATATATCTTCATATAATAGCTCTTTATATCTTCATGTGATGGTTTATTATATATCTCTTCATATAATAACTCTTTATATCTTCATGTGATGGTTTATTATAGATCTCTTCATATAATAACTCTATATATTCATGTGATGGTTTATTATATATCTCTTCATATAATAACTCTTTATATCTTCATGTGATGGTTTATTATATATATCTTCATATAATAGCTCTTTATATCTTCATGTGATGGTTTATTATATATCTCTTCATATAATAACTCTTTATATCTTCATGTGATGGTTTATTATATATCTCTTCATATAATAACTCTTTATATCTTCATGTAATGGTTTATTAAAGATCTCTTCATATAATAACTCTTTATATCTTCATGTGATGGTTTATTATAGATCTCTTCATATAATAACTCTTTATATCTTCATGTGATGGTTTATTATATATCTCTTCATATAATAACTCTTTATATATTCATGTGATGGTTTATTATATATCTCTTCATATAATAACTCTATATATTCATGTGATGGTTTATTATATATCTCTTCATATAATAACTCTATATATTCATGTGATGGTTTATTATATATCTCTTCATATAATAACTCTTTATATCTTCATGTGATGGTTTATTATAGATCTCTTCATATAATAACTCTTTATATCTTCATGTGATGGTTTATTATAGATCTCTTCATATAATAACTCTTTATATCTTCATGTGATGGTTTATTATATATCTCTTCATATAATAACTCTTTATATCTTCATGTGATGGTTTATTATAGATCTCTTCATATAATAACTCTTTATATCTTCATGTGATGGTTTATTATATATCTTCATATAATAACTCTTTATATCTTCATGTGATGGTTTATTATAGATCTCTTCATATAATAACTCTTTATATCTTCATGTGATGGTTTATTATATATCTCTACATATAATAACTCTTTATATCTTCATGTGATGGTTTATTATATCTCTTCATATAATAACTCTTTATATCTTCATGTGATGGTTTATTATATATCTCTTCATATAATAACTCTTTATATCTTCATGTGATGGTTTATTATATCTCTTCATATAATAACTCTTTATATCTTCATGTGATGGTTTATTATATATCTCTACATATAATAACTCTTTATATCTTCATGTGATGGTTTATTATATCTCTTCATATAATAACTCTTTATATCTTCATGTGATGGTTTATTATATATCTCTTCATATAATAACTCTTTATATCTTCATGTGATGGTTTATTATATATCTCTTCATATAATAACTCTTTATATCTTCATGTGATGGTTTATTATATATATCTTCATATAATAACTCTTTATATCTTCATGTGATGGTTTATTATATATATCTTCATATAATAACTCTTTATATCTTCATGTGATGGTTTATTATAGATCTCTTCATATAATAACTCTTTATATCTTCATGTGATGGTTTATTATAGATCTCTTCATATAATAACTCTTTATATCTTCATGTGATGGTTTATTATATATCTCTTCATATAATAACTCTTTATATCTTCATGTGATGGTTTATTATAGATCTCTTCATATAATAACTCTTTATATCTTCATGTGATGGTTTATTATAGATCTTCATATAATAACTCTTTATATCTTCATGTGATGGTTTATTATATATCTCTTCATATAATAACTCTTTATATCTTCATGTGATGGTTTATTATATATCTTCATATAATAACTCTTTATATCTTCATGTGATGGTTTATTATATATCTCTTCATATAATAACTCTTTATATCTTCATGTGATGGTTTATTATAGATCTTCATATAATAACTCTTTATATCTTCATGTGATGGTTTATTATAGATCTCTTCATATAATAACTCTTTATATCTTCATGTGATGGTTTATTATAGATCTCTTCATATAATAACTCTTTATTTCTTCATGTGATGGTTTATTATATATCTTCATATAATAACTCTTTATATCTTCATGTGATGGTTTATTATATATCTTCATATAATAACTCTTTATATCTTCATGTGATGGTTTATTATATATCTTCATATAATAACTCTTTATATCTTCATGTGATGGTTTATTATATATCTCTTCATATAATAACTCTTTATATCTTCATGTGATGGTTTATTATATATCTCTTCATATAATAACTCTTTATATCTTCATGTGATGGTTTATTATAGATCTCTTCATATAATAACTCTTTATATCTTCATGTGATGGTTTATTATATATCTCTTCATATAATAACTCTTTATATCTTCATGTGATGGTTTATTATATATATCTTCATATAATAACTCTTTATATCTTCATGTGATGGTTTATTATATATCTCTTCATATAATAACTCTTTATATCTTCATGTGATGGTTTATTATATATCTCTTCATATAATAACTCTTTATATCTTCATGTGATGGTTTATTATATATCTCTTCATATAATAACTCTTTATATCTTCATGTGATGGTTTATTATATATCTCTTCATATAATAACTCTATATATCTTCATGTGATGGTTTATTATAGATCTCTTCATATAATAACTCTTTATATCTTCATGTGATGGTTTATTATATATCTCTTCATATAATAACTCTATATATTCATGTGATGGTTTATTATATATCTCTTCATATAATAACTCTATATATCTTCATGTGATGGTTTATTATAGATCTCTTCATATAATAACTCTTTATATCTTCATGTGATGGTTTATTATAGATCTCTTCATATAATAACTCTTTATATCTTCATGTGATGGTTTATTATATATCTCTTCATATAATAACTCTTTATATCTTCATGTGATGGTTTATTATATATCTCTTCATATAATAACTCTTTATATCTTCATGTGATGGTTTATTATAGATCTCTTCATATAATAACTCTTTATATCTTCATGTGATGGTTTATTATATATCTCTTCATATAATAACTCTTTATATCTTCATGTGATGGTTTATTATATATCTCTTCATATAATAACTCTTTATATCTTCATGTGATGGTTTATTATATATCTCTTCATATAATAACTCTTTATATCTTCATGTGATGGTTTATTATATATCTTCATATAATAACTCTTTATATCTTCATGTGATGGTTTATTATATATATCTTCATATAATAACTCTTTATATCTTCATGTGATGGTTTATTATATATCTCTTCATATAATAACTCTTTATATCTTCATGTGATGGTTTATTATAGATCTCTTCATATAATAACTCTTTATATCTTCATGTGATGGTTTATTATATATCTCTTCATATAATAACTCTTTATATCTTCATGTGATGGTTTATTATATATATCTTCATATAATAACTCTTTATATCTTCATGTGATGGTTTATTATATATATCTTCATATAATAACTCTTTATATCTTCATGTGATGGTTTATTATATATATCTTCATATAATAACTCTTTATATCTTCATGTGATGGTTTATTATATATCTCTTCATATAATAACTCTTTATATCTTCATGTGATGGTTTATTATATATCTCTTCATATAATAACTCTTTATATCTTCATGTGATGGTTTATTATATATCTCTTCATATAATAACTCTTTATATCTTCATGTGATGGTTTATTATAGATCTCTTCATATAATAACTCTTTATATCTTCATGTGATGGTTTATTATAGATCTCTTCATATAATAACTCTATATATTCATGTGATGGTTTATTATAGATCTCTTCATATAATAACTCTTTATATCTTCATGTGATGGTTTATTATATATCTTCATATAATAACTCTTTATATCTTCATGTGATGGTTTATTATATATCTCTTCATATAATAACTCTTTATATATTCATGTGATGGTTTATTATATATCTCTTCATATAATAACTCTATATATTCATGTGATGGTTTATTATATATCTCTTCATATAATAACTCTTTATATATTCATGTGATGGTTTATTATATATCTCTTCATATAATAACTCTTTATATCTTCATGTGATGGTTTATTATATATCTCTTCATATAATAACTCTTTATATCTTCATGTGATGGTTTATTATATATATCTTCATATAATAACTCTTTATATCTTCATGTGATGGTTTATTATAGATCTCTTCATATAATAACTCTTTATATCTTCATGTGATGGTTTATTATATATCTCTTCATATAATAACTCTTTATATCTTCATGTGATGGTTTATTATAGATCTCTTCATATAATAACTCTTTATATCTTCATGTGATGGTTTATTATATATCTCTTCATATAATAACTCTTTATATCTTCATGTGATGGTTTATTATAGATCTCTTCATATAATAACTCTTTATATATTCATGTGATGGTTTATTATAGATCTCTTCATATAATAACTCTTTATATATTCATGTGATGGTTTATTATATATCTCTTCATATAATAACTCTATATATTCATGTGATGGTTTATTATAGATCTCTTCATATAATAACTCTTTATATATTCATGTGATGGTTTATTATATATCTCTTCATATAATAACTCTTTATATCTTCATGTGATGGTTTATTATATATATCTTCATATAATAACTCTTTATATCTTCATGTGATGGTTTATTATAGATCTCTTCATATAATAACTCTTTATATCTTCATGTGATGGTTTATTATATATCTCTTCATATAATAACTCTTTATATCTTCATGTGATGGTTTATTATAGATCTCTTCATATAATAACTCTTTATATCTTCATGTGATGGTTTATTATAGATCTCTTCATATAATAACTCTTTATATCTTCATGTGATGGTTTATTATAGATCTCTTCATATAATAACTCTTTATATCTTCATGTGATGGTTTATTATATATCTCTTCATATAATAACTCTATATATTCATGTGATGGTTTATTATATATCTCTTCATATAATAACTCTTTATATCTTCATGTGATGGTTTATTATATATCTCTTCATATAATAACTCTTTATATCTTCATGTGATGGTTTATTATATATCTCTTCATATAATAACTCTTTATATCTTCATGTGATGGTTTATTATATATCTCTTCATATAATAACTCTTTATATCTTCATGTGATGGTTTATTATATATCTTCATATAATAACTCTTTATATCTTCATGTGATGGTTTATTATATATCTCTTCATATAATAACTCTTTATATCTTCATGTGATGGTTTATTATAGATCTCTTCATATAATAACTCTTTATATCTTCATGTGATGGTTTATTATATATCTCTTCATATAATAACTCTTTATATCTTCATGTGATGGTTTATTATAGATCTCTTCATATAATAACTCTTTATATCTTCATGTGATGGTTTATTATAGATCTCTTCATATAATAACTCTTTATATCTTCATGTGATGGTTTATTATATATCTCTTCATATAATAACTCTTTATATATTCATGTGATGGTTTATTATATATCTCTTCATATAATAACTCTTTATATATTCATGTGATGGTTTATTATATATCTCTTCATATAATAACTCTTTATATATTCATGTGATGGTTTATTATATATCTCTTCATATAATAACTCTTTATATCTTCATGTGATGGTTTATTATATATCTTCATATAATAACTCTTTATATCTTCATGTGATGGTTTATTATAGATCTCTTCATATAATAACTCTTTATATATTCATGTGATGGTTTATTATATATCTCTTCATATAATAACTCTATATATTCATGTGATGGTTTATTATAGATCTCTTCATATAATAACTCTATATATTCATGTGATGGTTTATTATAGATCTCTTCATATAATAACTCTATATATTCATGTGATGGTTTATTATATATATCATCATATAATAACTCTTTATATCTTCATGTGATGGTTTATTATATATCTTCATATAATAACTCTTTATATCTTCATGTGATGGTTTATTATATATATCTTCATATAATAGCTCTTTATATCTTCATGTGATGGTTTATTATATATCTCTTCATATAATAACTCTTTATATCTTCATGTGATGGTTTATTATATATCTCTTCATATAATAACTCTTTATATCTTCATGTAATGGTTTATTAAAGATCTCTTCATATAATAACTCTTTATATCTTCATGTGATGGTTTATTATATATATCTTCATATAATAACTCTTTATATCTTCATGTGATGGTTTATTATATATCTCTTCATATAATAACTCTTTATATCTTCATGTGATGGTTTATTATATATCTCTTCATATAATAACTCTTTATATCTTCATGTGATGGTTTATTATATATCTTCATATAATAACTCTTTATATCTTCATGTGATGGTTTATTATATATCTCTTCATATAATAACTCTATATATTCATGTGATGGTTTATTATATATCTCTTCATATAATAACTCTATATATTCATGTGATGGTTTATTATAGATCTCTTCATATAATAACTCTATATATTCATGTGATGGTTTATTATAGATCTCTTCATATAATAACTCTATATATTCATGTGATGGTTTATTATATATATCTTCATATAATAACTCTTTATATCTTCATGTGATGGTTTATTATATATCTTCATATAATAACTCTTTATATCTTCATGTGATGGTTTATTATATATATCTTCATATAATAGCTCTTTATATCTTCATGTGATGGTTTATTATATATCTCTTCATATAATAACTCTTTATATCTTCATGTGATGGTTTATTATATATCTCTTCATATAATAACTCTTTATATCTTCATGTGATGGTTTATTATATATCTCTTCATATAATAACTCTTTATATCTTCATGTAATGGTTTATTAAAGATCTCTTCATATAATAACTCTTTATATCTTCATGTGATGGTTTATTATAGATCTCTTCATATAATAACTCTTTATATATTCATGTGATGGTTTATTATATATCTCTTCATATAATAACTCTATATATTCATGTGATGGTTTATTATATATCTCTTCATATAATAACTCTTTATATATTCATGTGATGGTTTATTATATATCTCTTCATATAATAACTCTATATATTCATGTGATGGTTTATTATATATCTCTTCATATAATAACTCTATATATTCATGTGATGGTTTATTATATATCTCTTCATATAATAACTCTTTATATCTTCATGTGATGGTTTATTATAGATCTCTTCATATAATAACTCTTTATATCTTCATGTGATGGTTTATTATAGATCTCTTCATATAATAACTCTTTATATCTTCATGTGATGGTTTATTATATATCTCTTCATATAATAACTCTTTATATCTTCATGTGATGGTTTATTATAGATCTCTTCATATAATAACTCTTTATATCTTCATGTGATGGTTTATTATATATCTTCATATAATAACTCTTTATATCTTCATGTGATGGTTTATTATAGATCTCTTCATATAATAACTCTTTATATCTTCATGTGATGGTTTATTATATATCTCTTCATATAATAACTCTTTATATCTTCATGTGATGGTTTATTATAGATCTCTTCATATAATAACTCTTTATATCTTCATGTGATGGTTTATTATATATCTCTACATATAATAACTCTTTATATCTTCATGTGATGGTTTATTATATCTCTTCATATAATAACTCTTTATATCTTCATGTGATGGTTTATTATATATCTCTTCATATAATAACTCTTTATATCTTCATGTGATGGTTTATTATATATCTCTTCATATAATAACTCTTTATATCTTCATGTGATGGTTTATTATAGATCTCTTCATATAATAACTCTTTATATCTTCATGTGATGGTTTATTATAGATCTCTTCATATAATAACTCTTTATATCTTCATGTGATGGTTTATTATATATCTCTTCATATAATAACTCTTTATATCTTCATGTGATGGTTTATTATAGATCTCTTCATATAATAACTCTTTATATCTTCATGTGATGGTTTATTATAGATCTTCATATAATAACTCTTTATATCTTCATGTGATGGTTTATTATATATCTCTTCATATAATAACTCTTTATATCTTCATGTGATGGTTTATTATATATCTTCATATAATAACTCTTTATATCTTCATGTGATGGTTTATTATATATCTCTTCATATAATAACTCTTTATATCTTCATGTGATGGTTTATTATAGATCTTCATATAATAACTCTTTATATCTTCATGTGATGGTTTATTATAGATCTCTTCATATAATAACTCTTTATATCTTCATGTGATGGTTTATTATAGATCTCTTCATATAATAACTCTTTATATCTTCATGTGATGGTTTATTATATATCTCTTCATATAATAACTCTTTATATCTTCATGTGATGGTTTATTATAGATCTCTTCATATAATAACTCTTTATATCTTCATGTGATGGTTTATTATATATCTCTTCATATAATAACTCTTTATATCTTCATGTGATGGTTTATTATAGATCTCTTCATATAATAACTCTTTATATCTTCATGTGATGGTTTATTATAGATCTCTTCATATAATAACTCTTTATATCTTCATGTGATGGTTTATTATATATATCTTCATATAATAACTCTTTATATCTTCATGTGATGGTTTATTATATATCTCTTCATATAATAACTCTTTATATCTTCATGTGATGGTTTATTATATATATCTTCATATAATAACTCTTTATATCTTCATGTGATGGTTTATTATATATCTCTTCATATAATAACTCTTTATATCTTCATGTGATGGTTTATTATATATCTTCATATAATAACTCTTTATATCTTCATGTGATGGTTTATTATATATCTCTTCATATAATAACTCTTTATATCTTCATGTGATGGTTTATTATAGATCTTCATATAATAACTCTTTATATCTTCATGTGATGGTTTATTATAGATCTCTTCATATAATAACTCTTTATATCTTCATGTGATGGTTTATTATAGATCTCTTCATATAATAACTCTTTATTTCTTCATGTGATGGTTTATTATATATCTTCATATAATAACTCTTTATATCTTCATGTGATGGTTTATTATAGATCTTCATATAATAACTCTTTATATCTTCATGTGATGGTTTATTATAGATCTCTTCATATAATAACTCTTTATATCTTCATGTGATGGTTTATTATATATCTCTTCATATAATAACTCTTTATTTCTTCATGTGATGGTTTATTATATATCTTCATATAATAACTCTTTATATCTTCATGTGATGGTTTATTATATATCTTCATATAATAACTCTTTATATCTTCATGTGATGGTTTATTATATATCTCTTCATATAATAACTCTTTATATCTTCATGTGATGGTTTATTATAGATCTCTTCATATAATAACTCTTTATATCTTCATGTGATGGTTTATTATAGATCTCTTCATATAATAACTCTTTATATCTTCATGTGATGGTTTATTATATATCTCTTCATATAATAACTCTTTATATCTTCATGTGATGGTTTATTATAGATCTCTTCATATAATAACTCTTTATATCTTCATGTGATGGTTTATTATAGATCTCTTCATATAATAACTCTTTATATCTTCATGTGATGGTTTATTATAGATCTCTACATATAATAACTCTTTATATCTTCATGTGATGGTTTATTATAGATCTCTTCATATAATAACTCTTTATAGATACTACCGGGCGCTCCCATATTATTTCCACCTTCCTGGATTCTGGATCAGACGCGTCCATTATGGACGAGGAACTCGCGACACAGTTGGGGATCGACCGGAGACCTCTTCATTCACAAGTGCATCATCAGCACTTTAAGTGAATGGGGACGATGTTGTTGATTGTCATAGTGTTCAACCAATCAGATCTTTAGTTTGACATGGTGGGCGTATTCTTTGACGTGTCAGAGCTGCTAGCTGGCCTACAAGTACGTCAGCATTAACACGCAGCTCAGTGTTCAGGTGCAGCTCTGCAGTGAGGTGCAGCGTGTGCTGTGATTGGTCAGTGGGCGAGCACGTGACTATCGTGAACTGAAACTTAAAGTAGCCATCAGAGCTTAGTTGGAGGAGTGAGAGTCCAAATTGAAAGATATGGAAGAAGTTACGATATTTTTAGGTTTTTGCTTGGTGTAGTCTATTTTTTTACCGAGCCTTTCTCAAGAAAAAAGGACATTTCAGGAAAAGCTGGACATCCACAGCTGGCAGCCGACTCAGCAGGAAGAGGATTTAATGAACTACGCTAACCTGACACCATAGTACGGATCTACAACTCAATGAACACATTCGCAGGGAAACAGCTCCACAACCGCGGCCCGGCGTGCGGCCCGGCGTGAGTCTTGGTGACTTTACACTACGGATGAATGCTCTCAGAACTTGTGTATTACCGATTGTTTGCTTGTTCTTTGATTGTCAGAAATGACAGAAAGAGAGAAATGAATGGTATGAACTTTGTCACGTCTCTTTAGCTTGAACCTATTTTTCTGTGTCGGCCATGTTTGCTTTACTTAAGAACGAGTTCTCAGAGTCGAACCGGCGAACGAACCATCGCCTACGCTGTCCCCGTCTCTCGTGTCTCTGCTCCTCTCTAGACGAGGAGGAGGTCAGACTTCCCCGTCTCTCGTGTCTCTGATCCTCTCTAGACGAGGAGGAGGTCAGACTTCCCCGTCTCTCGTGTCTCTGCTCCTCTCTAGACGAGGAGGAGGTCAGACTTCCCCGTCTCTCGTGTCTCTGATCCTCTCTAGACGAGGACGAGGTCAGACTTCCCCATCTCTCGTGTCTCTGATCCTCTCTAGACGAGGACGAGGTCAGACTTCCCCGTCTCTCGTGTCTCTGATCCTCTCTAGACGAGGAGGAGGTCAGACTTCCTCGTCTCTCGTGTCTCTGCTCCTCTCTAGACGAGGAGGAGGTCAGACTTCCCCGTCTCTCGTGTCTCTGCTCCTCTCTAGAGGAGGAGGAGGTCAGACTTCCCCGTCTCTCGTGTCTCTGCTCCTCTCTAGAGGAGGAGGTCAGACTTCCTCGTCTCTCGTGTCTCTGCTCCTCTCTAGACGAGGAGGAGGTCAGACTTCCCCGTCTCTCGTGTCTCTGCTCCTCTCTAGAGGAGGAGGAGGTCAGACTTCCCCGTCTCTCGTGTCTCTGCTCCTCTCTAGAGGAGGAGGTCAGACTTCCCCGTCTCTCGTGTCTCTGCTCCTCTCTAGAGGAGGAGGAGGTCAGACTTCCCCGTCTCTCGTGTCTCTGATCCTCTCTAGACGAGGAGGAGGTCAGACTTCCCCGTCTCTCGTGTCTCTGATCCTCTCTAGACGAGGAGGAGGTCAGACTTCCCCGTCTCTCGTGTCTCTGCTCCTCTCTAGACGAGGAGGAGGTCAGACTTCCTCGTCTCTCGTGTCTCTGATCCTCTCTAGACGAGGAGGAGGTCAGACTTCCCCGTCTCTCGTGTCTCTGCTCCTCTCTAGACGAGGAGGAGGTCAGACTTCCCTCGTCTCTCGTGTCTCTGATCCTCTCTAGACGAGGACGGAGGTCAGACTTCCCCATCTCTCGTGTCTCTGATCCTCTCTAGACGAGGACGGAGGTCAGACTTCCCCGTCTCTCGTGTCTCTGATCCTCTCTAGACGAGGAGGAGGTCAGACTTCCTCATCTCTCGTGTCTCTGCTCCTCTCTAGACGAGGAGGAGGTCAGACTTCCCCGTCTCTCGTGTCTCTGCTCCTCTCTAGAGGAGGAGGAGGTCAGACTTCCCCGTCTCTCGTGTCTCTGCTCCTCTCTAGAGGAGGAGGAGGTCAGACTTCCTCGTCTCTCGTGTCTCTGCTCCTCTCTAGACGAGGAGGAGGTCAGACTTCCCCGTCTCTCGTGTCTCTGCTCCTCTCTAGACGAGGAGGAGGTCAGACTTCCTCGTCTCTCGTGTCTCTGCTCCTCTCTAGAGGAGGAGGTCAGACTTCCCCGTCTCTCGTGTCTCTGCTCCTCTCTAGACGAGGAGGAGGTCAGACTTCCCCGTCTCTCGTGTCTCTGCTCCTCTCTAGAGGAGGAGGTCAGACTTCCTCGTCTCTCGTGTCTCTGATCCTCTCTCGACGAGGAGGAGGTCAGACTTCCCCGTCTCTCGTGTCTCTGCTCCTCTCTAGACGAGGAGGAGGTCAGACTTCCCCGTCTCTCGTGTCTCTGCTCCTCTCTAGAGGAGGAGGAGGTCAGACTTCCCCGTCTCTCGTGTCTCTGCTCCTCTCTAGAGGAGGAGGAGGTCAGACTTCCTCGTCTCTCGTGTCTCTGCTCCTCTCTAGACGAGGAGGAGGTCAGACTTCCCCGTCTCTCGTGTCTCTGCTCCTCTCTAGACGAGGAGGAGGTCAGACTTCCTCGTCTCTCGTGTCTCTGCTCCTCTCTAGACGAGGAGGAGGTCAGACTTCCCCGTCTCTACCGGTGACTCTGTTCGTATCATTGAATCATGTTTGATGACTTGTACACTCTGATGATGTTTCTATATCTTATCCTGTAATACATTCTTAAAGACAGAGTTTAAGATACTTTTGATTTCTCACAAGGAAATACATTCATTTCCACCACAAAGATTATTAACGTTTTATTACTGAACTTTATATGAAAAGATACACAACCTTTGAACCTCACAACCAGCTGTTATATTAAGTGTGAACCGACAGAAACAGCATCATGATGTTTGATGTACATGTGAAACAGTTTGTACACAACAGACAGAATGCATTAATAGAAGAGGTTTAAACTGAGGTTAGATCAGCTGATGTTAACTCTAGACTACCTTCTGTCTCTACTGGGATACAGGTAAACCCAGCTTGCTCTAGGATGCTTTTATTGTGAAACTCTTGACCTGAAACAGGAAGCTGGTCCTGTGTAAATCAGAGGATCTTTGTCTCTCTGAACAGCGTCTAGTTGTAAAACGTACTAAACTACAGAACATGTTAGTGAAGACACGTCGACTCTGACTGACAACAAACTATTGAAATAAGGAAGTTCATTCACACAGCATGCTCCTCATCTCACAAACCACAAACGTGAGGAAGAAGAAGGAGGAAGAGGAGAAGAAGAAGGAGGAAGAGAAGCAGAAGGAGGAAGAAGAGGAGGAAGAGAAGAAGGAGGAGAAGAAGCAGAAGCAGGAGGAAGAGAAGAAGCAGAAGGAGGAGTAAGAAGAAAAAAAGGAGGAGAAGAAGAAGCAGCAGAAGAAGCAGAATAAAGAGTAAGAAGAAGAAGGAGGAAGAGAAGAAGAAGGAGGAGTAAGAAGAAAAAAAGGAGAAGGAGAAGAAGCAGAATGAGGAAGAGAAGAAGGAGGAAGAGGAGAAGAAGAAGGAGGAGTAAGAAGAAAAAAAGGAGAAGGAGAAGAAGCAGAAGGAGGAAGAGAAGAAGGAGGAAGAGGACAAGAAGAAGGAGGAGGAGTAAGAACAAAAAAAGGAGAAGGAGAAGAAGCAGAAGGAGGAAAAGAAGCAGAAGGAGGAAGAAAATAAGGAGAAGGAAGAGAAGAAGCAGAATAAGGAGTAAGAACAAAAAAAGGAGGAGAAGAAGAAGGAGGAGCAGAAGGAGGAAGAGAAGAATGAGGAAGAGAAGCAGAAGGAGGAGAAGAAGCAGAAGGAGGAAGAGAAGCAGAAGGAGGAGAAGAAGCAGAAGGAGGAAGAAAATAAGGAGGAGGAAGAGAAGAAGCAGAAGGAGGAAAAGAAGCAGAATAAGGAGTAAGAAGAAAAAAGGAGAAGAAGAAGAAGGAGGAGCAGAAGGAGGAGAAGAAGCAGAAGGAGGAGAATAAGCAGAATAAGGAGTAAGAAGAAGAAGGAGGAAGAACAAAAAAAGGAGAAGAAGAAGAAGGAGGAGGAGCAGAAGGAGGAAGAGAAGAAGGAGGAAGAGAAGCAGGAGGAGAAGAAGCAGAAGGAGGAAGAGAAGCAGAAGGAGGAGAAGAAGCAGAAGGAGGAAGAAAATAAGGAGGAGGAAGAGAAGAAGCAGAAGGAGGAAAAGAAGCAGAATAAGGAGTAAGAAGAAAAAAGAAAAAAGGAGAAGAAGAAGAAGGAGGAGCAGAAGGAGGAAGAGAAGAAGAAGAAGAAGGAGGAGGAGAAGAAGGAGGAAGAGAAGAAGAAAAGAAGAAGCAGAGGGAGGGAGAGAAGAAGCAGGAGGAAGAGAAGAAGAAGAAGAAGGAGGAGCAGAAGGAGGAAGAGAAGAAGAATAAGGAGGAGGAGCAGAAGGAGGAAGAGAAGAAGAAGCAGAGGGAGGGAGAGAAGAAGGAGGAGAAGAAGCAGAAGCAGGAGGAAGAGAAGAAGAAGCAGAGGGAGGGAGAGAAGAAGAAGGAGGAGAAGAAGCAGAAGCAGGAGGAAGAGAAGAAGAAGAAGGAGGAGCAGAAGGAGGAAGAGAAGAAGAAGGAGGAGCAGAAGGAGGAAGAGAAGAAGAAGCAGAGGGAGGGAGAGAAGAAGGAGGAGAAGAAGCAGAAGCAGGAGGAAGAGAAGAAGAAGCAGAGGGAGGGAGAGAAGAAGAAGGAGGAGAAGAAGCAGAAGCAGGAGGAAGAGAAGAAGAAGAAGGAGGAGCAGAAGGAGGAAGAGAAGAAGAAGAAGGAGGAGCAGAAGGAGGAAGAGAAGAAGAAGCAGAGGGAGGGAGAGAAGAAGAAGGAGGAGAAGAAGCAGAAGCAGGAGGAAGAAAAGAAGCAGAAGGAGGAGGAGCAGAAGGAGGAATAGACGAAGGAGGAAGAGAAGAAGAAACTTCAGAACGTCAGACTGGTGTTTTTCTTCTGAGAGAGAACAGATTGTTCATGAGGACAAAGACCAGAATGCACTGGGGTTTGTTGTCTCTCCACCTGAAACCCGCATCTCTTCTCTGAGATTGCTGAAATGCATTGTGGGTGAGGACGACTCAGTCCTTCCTCTGCTCTCCCTCTCCGGGCATCACCTCCACGGTGAGCAGCTCGTCTCCTCGCTGTCGCGGCGTCATCCTGATGATCAGCGAGCTGTCGGCAGTCTCCGACACGGCGTCGCGCTGGTCCGGAGCCGCCGACAGAGGAACCGAAGAGCGCCGGTGCATCGGAGAGGGAGGGGGGACCGCAGAGACGGAGGGAGGAGCCTGGGAGGGACGGAAAGATGGAGAGAGCTGAATCTGTCCTTCCTTCTATTTGCTGATCAGGCACAAAAGGGAGTCGGTGGTCTTCAGGATATGTTTTCCATAAGCAGCTGTTTGGTTCCAAGTGACATTTTCTGTCCTGATCCTGAGTCAGTGTGTCTCCTCTGTCTGTCTGTCCTGATCCTGAGTCAGTGTGTCTCCTGTCTGTCCTGATCCTGAGACAGTGTGTCTCCTGTCTGTCCTGATCCAGTCAGTGTGTCTCTATGCGGTGTCTCACCTCTGCTGGGCTCTCAGAGGGCTGGTAGGTCTTCCTCAGTTTGGTGAAGGTTCCCTCTATTCCCACCTGCTGTGACATCTTCAGGGCCACCTTGAACATTTCAGGTGTGTCCGGTCTCGGCGGAACAACCTGCGTCGCCTCTTTAGCTCCGGCCTTCTCTTCTGGCTTCTTGTCCTTCGTCAACATCGTCCTGCACAAACACAAACACAGACACAACAAGGACGGTCTGTACAGCGGTGCTGGTTCTAACTCGACACAAACAGAAACCAGAGTACTGTCCCTCATTGAAACCACGGAGGTCTCGTACCAACACACACAGCAGCTCCAGCACATCCATCCAGTCTGCTGTCGCACCATCTGACAGCAGGAAGACCAGCAGCAGGATCGGTCTCCTGATCGGTCCTCTGCCTGTCGGCACCACAAAGTAGAGCGGATTACACATTCTAATCCTGTCCAGGACGGACCAGAACCTGAACCGTGTATCTACTGAAGGGTCAGTACCGAACCAGTCAGACCAGAACCTGAACCGTGTATCTACTGAAGGGTCAGTACCGAACCAGTCAGACCAGAACTGGACCGTTCATCCACTGAAGGGTCAGTACCGAACCAGTCAGACCAGAACCTGAACCGTGTATCTACTGAAGGGTCAGTACCGAACCAGTCAGACCAGAACCTGAACCGTGTATCTACTGAAGGGTCAGTACCGAACCAGTCAGACCAGAACTGGACCGTTCATCCACTGAAGGGTCAGTACCGAACCAGTCAGACCAGAACTGGACCGTTCATCCACTGAAGGGTCAGTACCAAACCAGTCAGACCAGAACCTGAACCGTGTATCTACTGAAGGGTCAGTACCGAACCAGTTAGACCAGAACTGGACCATTCATCCACTGAAGGGTCAGTACCGAACCAGTCAGACCAGAACCTGAACCGTGTATCTACTGAAAGGTCAGTACCGAACCAGTCAGACCAGAACCTGAACCGTGTATCTACTGAAGGGTCAGTACCGAACCAGTCAGACCAGAACCTGAACCGTGTATCTACTGAAGGGTCAGTACCGAACCAGTCAGACCAGAACCTGAACCGTGTATCTACTGAAGGGTCAGTACCGAACCAGTCAGACCAGAACCTGAACCGTGTATCTACTGAAGGGTCAGTACCGAACCAGTCAGACCAGAACCTGAACCGTGTATCTACTGAAGGGTCAGTACCGAACCAGTCAGACCAGAACTGGACCGTTCATCTACTGAAGGGTCAGTACCGAACCAGTCAGACCAGAACCTGAACCGTGTATCTACTGAAGGGTTAGTACCGAACCAGTCAGACCAGAACCTGAACCGTGTATCTACTGAAGGGTCAGTACCGAACCAGTCAGACCAGAACTGGACCGTTCATCCACTGAAGGGTCAGTACCGAACCAGTCAGACCAGAACTGGACCGTTCATCCACTGAAGGGTCAGTACCAAACCAGTCAGACCAGAACCTGAACCGTGTATCTACTGAAGGGTCAGTACCGAACCAGTTAGACCAGAACTGGACCATTCATCCACTGAAGGGTCAGTACCGAACCAGTCAGACCAGAACCTGAACCGTGTATCTACTGAAAGGTCAGTACCGAACCAGTCAGACCAGAACCTGAACCGTGTATCTACTGAAGGGTCAGTACCGAACCAGTCAGACCAGAACCTGAACCGTGTATCTACTGAAGGGTCAGTACCGAACCAGTCAGACCAGAACCTGAACCGTGTATCTACTGAAGGGTCAGTACCGAACCAGTCAGACCAGAACCTGAACCGTGTATCTACTGAAGGGTCAGTACCTAACCAGTCAGACCAGAACCTGAACCGTGTATCTACTGAAGGGTCAGTACCGAACCAGTCAGCCCAGAACCTGAACCGTGTATCTACTGAAGGGTCAGTACCGAACCAGTCAGACCAGAAGCTGAACCGTGTATCTACTGAAGGGTCAGTACCGAACCAGTCAGACCAGAACCTGAACCGTGTATCTACTGAAGGGTCAGTACCGAACCAGTCAGACCAGAACCTGAACCGTGTATCTACTGAAGGGTCAGTACCGAACCAGTCAGACCAGAACCTGAACCGTGTATCTACTGAAGGGTCAGTACCGAACCAGTCAGACCAGAACTGGACCGTTCATCCACTGAAGGGTCAGTACCGAACCAGTCAGACCAGAACCTGAACCGTGTATCTACTGAAGGGTCAGTACCGAACCAGTCAGACCAGAACCTGAACCGTGTATCTACTGAAGGGTCAGTACCGAACCAGTCAGACCAGAACCTGAACCGTATATCTACTGAAGGGTCAGTACCGAACCAGTCAGACCAGAACCTGAACCGTGTATCTACTGAAGGGTCAGTACCGAACCAGTCAGACCAGAACCTGAACCGTGTATCTACTGAAGGGTCAGTACCGAACCAGTCAGACCAGAACCTGAACCGTATATCTACTGAAGGGTCAGTACCGAACCAGTCAGACCAGAACCTGAACCGTGTATCTACTGAAGGGTCAGTACCGAACCAGTCAGACCAGAACCTGAACCGTGTATCTACTGAAGGGTCAGTACCGAACCAGTCAGACCAGAACTGGACCGTTCATCCACTGAAGGGTCAGTACCGAACCAGTCAGACCAGAACTGGACTGTTCATCCACTGAAGGGTCAGTACCGAACCAGTCAGACCAGAACCTGAACCGTGTATCTATTGAAGGGTCAGTACCGAACCAGTCAGACCAGAACTGGACCGTTCATCCACTGAAGGGTCAGTACCGAACCAGTCAGACCAGAACCTGAACCGTGTATCTACTGAAGGGAAGGCAAGGCAAGGCAAGGCAAGGCAAGGCAAGGCAAGTTTATTTGTATAGCACATTTCAACAACAAGGTAATTCAAAGTGCTTCACATGAAACCATTAAAAGCATAAAGGCAAAAGTAAAGGAGATTTAAAACATACATTGAAACAATAATCGATGTCTCCCTGAGACATTACGCTGCACGCAATCAACCATACACTGCCGCAATTCTGCAATTACTCGCACACAAACCACGTCTGGAAAAGATCTCTGCCGATCTGCGTTTTATAGTGTACGCCTTGCACGAACTCGGTCCCGGAGGAAATGGCGATAAATTGTGCACTTTCTAAATTTGAATCGATGTCTCCCTGAGACATTACGCTGCACGCAATCAACCATACACTGCCGCAATTCTGCAATTACTCGCACACAAACCATGTCTGGAAAAGATCTCTGCCGATCTGCGTTTTATAGTGTACGCCTTGCACGAACTCGGTCCCGGAGGAAATGGCGATATATTGTGCAGTCCTTTTAAAACCATTAAAAGCATCAAAACATAAGGCAAAAGAAAAGGAGATTTAACAGCAATTAAGAACAGTGTAAGAAATAAAATAGTCGTAAAATGCAGAAATGCAGGAAATTGATTAATATATTAATTGAATGTGGTTCAATTAAAGGCAGCAGCAAACAGAAAAGTCTTCAATCTTGATTTAAATGAGCTGAGGGTCTCAGCAGACCTGCAGCTTTCTGGGACTTTGTTCCAGATATGTGGAGCAGAAAAACTGAACGCTGCTTCTCCATGTTTAGTTCTGACTCTGGGAACAGAAAGTAGACCGGTCCCAGATGACCTAAGGGGTCGGGATGGTTCATAAGGTAGCAGCAGATCAGAGATGTATTTTGGCCCTAAACCATTCAGTGCTTTGTAAACCAACAGCAGGATTTTAAAGTCAATTCTTTGTTGGACAGGAAGCCAGTGCAAAGACATCAGAACTGGGGTGATATGATCCACCCTCCTGGTCTTAGTGAGGACTCGAGCTGCAGCGTTCTGAATCAGCTGCAGCTTTCTGACAGACTTTTTACAGAGACCTGTAAACACACCGTTACAGTAGTCCAGTCTGCTGAAGATAAATGCATGGACACCTCAATAAACAGTCCTGCTCTGTCTCTGTATCCTCGTCTCTCCCCGTGTGTCACGGTGTGTGAACATCTCACTGAGTCAGGAAACTTGACAGAATACTCATATTTGATTGGCTGAGCTTCATCACGTGATGTGATTCACAACGCATTGGGGTGTTTTTCCTGCACCGCTGAACAAGTGCCGTAAATGCTGGAATAATTCCGCTGCATAAAAATGCCCTTCAAAATAAAATACTTTTCTTTTTTTGTCAGGCAAAGGCCCGCGACCCACTGAAAACGGGTCCGTGACCCACTTTTGGGTCGCGACCCACCAGTTGAGAATCACTGATTTAGAGAATATTATTGATATTCTGTTGTGGCTATTTAGTTAATTTTGTATCAAGTTGAATACATTGCATGCATTTTGATAGTAGAACAGAGGTTCTTCATTTCAATGAAAAATAAGAAAATATCTTCTGATTTGGAATCAGCTAAATATTTGTCGGTTTGTGATGGGAACACTCGTGTTTGAGGAAAGTGCCGAGGCAGATGGGCAGTTGATGATTTGTTCTTCCATCTCAGTCACATATCAAACTCATATATAACTTATTATAATAACAAGTCACGCTCAGAGAGCCTGATGCACACTCACAGACACATGCTGGGCTTTCTTACTGTTCTTATATTTGTATCACCTTCCAATTCATTAAAATCCAAGATGGATTCATTTCACATAAAACTGAAACATTCTCTTGGTTTTCAGTTTATTATTCAGACGTCTTAACTTGGAAAAGGAGCGCTCTCTAAGAAGACAGTAAAATTCACAAATCTGACACAGTCCAGCTGACTCCCTGTATATATTTACTGTGTTTCAGTGGACTACGACCCATGAGCCAGGCAGCACCTTAGGGACAGGACTCTGTCTTACTTGGCTTTCTTGCGGAGGAGTTTCTGGGACTCTGGGTAGTTTACTAAGATCTCTGCCAGGTCCTTCTTATCCAGGATGAAGAGGTTGGCGAAACCGTGCGCCTTGACGTTGGCAGTGCGTCGGTTCCCCCCGCCTCCTGCCAGCAAACTGACCAATCAATGACAAGAGAAAGAGCTCTCACACTTCACACAGATTTCAGAGAAAACTGCTTTCAGTCCAATTAAATCACAAAAGTTTCTTTTATCCCCGAAACATTTTCAATGCTCAACATAGTACAAGTCTGGTGCCGCGCTAGTTCAAAATAAAGCCTTCAGTGTCTGATAAATGTCCTCAAGTGATGTCACCCGAGTCAGTGCCTGTTGAAGACACACCACACTCTACCACACATCCATCAGAGGAGGAGTGGCATTGTGGGTAATGTAGGCGATAGCGTTATGAGACTGACGGCCCTGATTCGTAGTTTTTAGTTTTCTCAGAGTTTACCGTCCTGTTTTCGTCTCGATGCTGTTGGTTTTTATCAACATTCAATCATGTTGCACTGCCTGATGCCTCCCTGTTAAAGGTTGTTCCTGTTCTGATGTGAGGGTCCTGATACAGACGATGCTGCATGTGTACAGATTGTAAAGTCCTCTGAGGCTAATTTGTGATTTTGGGCTATACAAAATAAATTGAAGTTTAAGTTAAACTTGACACCCTTGATCTTCAGCCCCAGGTTCCCAACCCTTGGTCCAATCCTCAGCCTGCTAGCATCCATCCTTCCAGCTGTCAATCAGCTGACTACTTCCTGAGTTCCTGAGTCGTTAGTCCAGCCTACACCTGTTCCTGCTTTCCTGTCGGTGGTTCTGCTTACGTGTTCCAGGAGGGATGAAGCCTTTAGTGTCTGTTTGAAGAACCAACATGCAGTTATTAAATGAAAGGAAGCAGCTCTGACCTGATCTCTCCGAACACCGAGCCGGATCTGATGGTGACAAACACCGTCTGCAGGTCTGGACCGCCCACCACCTGAACCTCCCCCTGTTTAATGATGTACATCTCCCTGCCGATCTCCCCCTGCAACACATACACACACACACGCACACACACACACACACACGCACACACACACACACACACGCATGCACACACACACACACACACGCACACGCACACACGCACACACGCACACACACACACACACACACACGCATGCACACACACACACACACGCATGCACACACACACACGCACACACACGCACACACACACAGCAGGTCAACACGCATTCTCAGAAATTATTTATGAAGAGAACAATACAAGGTCACAGATGCTGTAGAATACATTCACAACATCACAGACCAGTGACACAGTGTACACACACACACACACACACACACACACACAGCTTCCAACAGGTGTGTTCTCACCTTCTTACAAACGAAGTCTCCGGGTAAGTAGACCACAGACTTGAGCCTCGTCAGCAGGTCGAACAACATCTGTCTGTCGCAGCCCTGAGACACAGAGACACGTTCAGCTCGACTTCAAGTTAAAACCTGTTGGGCTGATGCTAGAGAGTGCAGATCTACAACTACAAGGTATATTTGAATAATGTTGATGTTATAATAATGGTAACACTTGTCAGATGTGTAAATATTGTGTATATGTTACTGGTTAATACTAAATGAAGATGGAGCACAGCTCAAATTGAAAATGTTCAGGTTCGCCTGGAAAAAAAAGCAATTTTATTGATATTATTTATTTGAAATCATGCAGATCCAAGCCTATAAATATTCCACAATCATATCACAACATGTCTTAAGTCTCCACAAACATATTCTACTTCGATTGAGTGAAGCAGGCCAAAGTTATAGAGGTTTGAGTACGGACAGGTCAGGCAGGGTCAAGCCAAATTCTCATTTTTGGAACCAGCTGTTGCGCTGTTCTATTCTAATTTGATATACCATTGAACTACATATTTCACTTGTTTTATCACTAACAGTGCTCATATCTCACTAACAGTGCTCATATCTCTCCTCCATGGAATGTTCTCGTCTCTGTCTGTGTCTATGGGGCCCTTTCTAAGGCCTGTGATTGGTGGATTTCAGCCTGTGACACCTCGTTGGACCCGGAAGAATCTCAGGAATGCAGTAGGAGGGTTCTTGAGTAGATTGACAGACTTTTTAGCCACTAAAGATCCAAAACATTTAGTTTCACATTAACCGATTTATCTTCTGACCTGAAACAAAGCCACTTTGCTGACGATGGTGTAGTTGACGTCCACGGCCATGTCCAGCCTCATCTTAGCGGGAAGCTGCACCAACAGCTCCTGTTCATCTGAAAACATCACGAAGCTCTGAGTGTACCTGAACTACACACGAGACATTCAGGGACAACGTTTACTTCTGTATCTCTGAGTGTACCTGAACTAAACACGAGACATTCAGGGACAACGTTTACTTCTGAATCTCTGAGTGTACCTGAACTACACACGAGACATTCAGGGACAACGTTTACCTCTGTATCTCTGAGTGTACCTGAACTACACACGAGACATTCAGGGACAACGTTTACTTCTGAATCTCTGAGTGTACCTGAACTAAACATGAGACATTCAGGGACAACGTTTACTTCTGTATCTCTGAGTGTACCTGAACTAAACACGAGAC
>JAFEUB010001630.1:0-10000 GCA_024529925.1 Ophthalmolycus amberensis | reverse complement strand
GCCTGTATCGTTACACCTGTTTTACCTGCTGCCGGTATCGTTACACCTGTTTTACTTGCTGCCTGTATCGTTACACCTGTTTTACCTGCTGCCTGTATCGTTACACCTGTTTTACCTGCTGCCAGTATCGTTACACCTGTTTTACTTGCTGCCTGTATCGTTACACCTGTTTTACTTTCTGCCGGTATCGTTACACCTGTTTTACCCACTGCCTGTATCGTTACACCTGTTTTACCCGCTGCCTGTATCGTTACACCTGTTTTACTTGCTGCCTGTATTGTTACACCTGTTTTACCCGCTGCCTGTATCGTTACACCTGTTTTACTTGCTGCCTGTATCGTTACACCTGTTTTACCTGCTGCCTGTATCGTTACACCTGTTTTACCTGCTGCCTGTATCGTTACACCTGTTTTACTTGCTGCCTGTATCGTTACACCTGTTTTACCTGCTGCCTGTATCGTTACACCTGTTTTACCTGCTGCATGTATCGTTACACCTGTTTTACTTGCTGCCTGTATCGTTACACCTGTTTTACCTGCTGCCGGTATCGTTACACCTGTTTTACTTGCTGCCTGTATCGTTACACCTGTTTTACTTGCTGCCTGTATCGTTACACCTGTTTTACCTGATGCCGGTATCGTTACACCTGTTTTACCTGCTGCCTGTATCGTTACACCTGTTTTACTTGCTGCCTGTATCGTTACACCTGTTTTACTTGCTGCCTGTATCGTTACACCTGTTTTACCTGCTGCCTGTATCGTTACACCTGTTTTACCTGCTGCCTGTATCGTTACACCTGTTTTACTTGCTGCCGGTATTGTTACACCTGTTTTACTTGCTGCCTGTATCGTTACACCTGTTTTACCTGCTGCATGTATCGTTACACCTGTTTTACTTGCTGCCTGTATCGTTACACCTGTTTTACCTGCTGCCGGTAACGTTACACCTGTTTTACTTGCTGCCTGTATCGTTACACCTGTTTTACTTGCTGCCTGTATCGTTACACCTGTTTTACTAGCTTCCTGTATCGTTACACCTGTTTTACTTGCTGCCTGTATCGTTACACCTGTTTTACTCGCTGCCTGTATCGTTACACCTGTTTTACTTGCTGCCGGTATCGTTACACCTGTTTTACTCGCTGCCTGTATCGTTACACCTGTTTTACCCGCTGCCGGTATCGTTACACCTGTTTTACTTGCTGCCTGTATCGTTACACCTGTTTTACCCGCTGCCTGTATCGTTACACCTGTTTTACCCGCTGCCTGTATCGTTACACCTGTTTTACCCGCTGCCTGTATCGTTACACCTGTTTTACCTGCTGCCTGTATCGTTACACCTGTTTTACCCGCTGCCTGTATCGTTACACCTGTTTTACCTGCTGCCTGTATCGTTACACCTGTTTTACTTGCTGCCTGTATCGTTACACCTGTTTTACTTGCTGCCTGTATCGTTACACCTGTTTTACTTGCTGCCTGTATCGTTACACCTGTTTTACCTGCTGCCAGTATCGTTACACCTGTTTTACTTGCTGCCTGTATCGTTACACCTGTTTTACCTGCTGCCTGTATCGTTACACCTGTTTTACCTGCTGCGGTATCGTTACACCTGTTTTACTTGCTGCCTGTATCGTTACACCTGTTTTACCTGCTGCCTGTATCGTTACACCTGTTTTACCTGCTGCCTGTATCGTTACACCTGTTTTACTTGCTGCCGGTATTGTTACACCTGTTTTACTTGCTGCCTGTATCGTTACACCTGTTTTACCTGCTGCATGTATCGTTACACCTGTTTTACTTGCTGCCTGTATCGTTACACCTGTTTTACCTGCTGCCGGTAACGTTACACCTGTTTTACTTGGTGCCTGTATCGTTACACCTGTTTTACTTGCTGCCTGTATCGTTACACCTGTTTTACTAGCTTCCTGTATCGTTACACCTGTTTTACTTGCTGCCTGTATCGTTACACCTGTTTTACTCGCTGCCTGTATCGTTACACCTGTTTTACCCGCTGCCGGTATCGTTACACCTGTTTTACTTGCTGCCTGTATCGTTACACCTGTTTTACCCACTGCCTGTATCGTTACACCTGTTTTACCCGCTGCCTGTATCGTTACACCTGTTTTACCTGCTGCCTGTATCGTTACACCTGTTTTACCCGCTGCCTGTATCGTTACACCTGTTTTACCTGCTGCCTGTATCGTTACACCTGTTTTACTTGCTGCCTGTATCGTTACACCTGTTTTACTTGCTGCCTGTATCGTTACACCTGTTTTACTTGCTGCCTGTATCGTTACACCTGTTTTACTTGCTGCCTGTATCGTTACACCTGTTTTACCTGCTGCCAGTATCGTTACACCTGTTTTACCTGCTGCCTGTATCGTTACACCTGTTTTACTTGCTGCCTGTATCGTTACACCTGTTTTACCTGCTGCCTGTATCGTTACACCTGTTTTACCTGCTGCCGGTATCGTTACACCTGTTTTACTTGCTGCCTGTATCGTTACACCTGTTTTACCTGCTGCCTGTATCGTTACACCTGTTTTACCTGCTGCCGGTATCGTTACACCTGTTTTACTTGCTGCCTGTATCGTTACACCTGTTTTACTTTCTGCCGGTATCGTTACACCTGTTTTACCCGCTGCCTGTATCGTTACACTTGTTTTACCCGCTGCCTGTATCGTTACACCTGTTTTACTTGCTGCCTGTATCGTTACACCTGTTTTACTTGCTGCCTGTATCGTTACACCTGTTTTACCCGCTGCCTGTATCGTTACACCTGTTTTACTTGCTGCCTGTATCGTTACACCTGTTTTACCTGCTGCCTGTATCGTTACACCTGTTTTACTTGCTGCCTGTATCGTTACACCTGTTTTACCTGCTGCCTGTATCGTTACACCTGTTTTACCTGCTGCCTGTATCGTTACACCTGTTTTACTTGCTGCCTGTATCGTTACACCTGTTTTACCTGCTGCCGGTATCGTTACACCTGTTTTACTTGCTGCCTGTATCGTTACACCTGTTTTACTTGCTGCCTGTATCGTTACACCTGTTTTACCTGCTGCCTGTATCGTTACACCTGTTTTACCTGCTGCCGGTATCGTTACACCTGTTTTACTTGCTGCCTGTATCGTTACACCTGTTTTACTTTCTGCCGGTATCGTTACACCTGTTTTACCCGCTGCCTGTATCGTTACACTTGTTTTACCCGCTGCCTGTATCGTTACACCTGTTTTACTTGCTGCCTGTATCGTTACACCTGTTTTACTTGCTGCCTGTATCGTTACACCTGTTTTACCCGCTGCCTGTATCGTTACACCTGTTTTACTTGCTGCCTGTATCGTTACACCTGTTTTACCTGCTGCCTGTATCGTTACACCTGTTTTACTTGCTGCCTGTATCGTTACACCTGTTTTACCTGCTGCCTGTATCGTTACACCTGTTTTACCTGCTGCCTGTATCGTTACACCTGTTTTACTTGCTGCCTGTATCGTTACACCTGTTTTACCTGCTGCCGGTATCGTTACACCTGTTTTACTTGCTGCCTGTATCGTTACACCTGTTTTACTTGCTGCCTGTATCGTTACACCTGTCTTACCTGATGCCGGTATCGTTACACCTGTTTTACCTGCTGCCTGTATCGTTACACCTGTTTTACTTGCTGCCTGTATCGTTACACCTGTTTTACTTGCTGCCTGTATCGTTACACCTGTTTTACCTGCTGCCTGTATCGTTACACCTGTTTTACCTGCTGCCTGTATCGTTACACCTGTTTTACTTGCTGCCGGTATTGTTACACCTGTTTTACTTGCTGCCTGTATCGTTACACCTGTTTTACCTGCGGCCTGTATCGTTACACCTGTTTTACTTGCTGCCTGTATCGTCACACCTGTTTTACCTGCTGCCGGTATCGTCACACCTGTTTTACCTGCTGCCGGTAACGTTACACCTGTTTTACTTGCTGCCTGTATCGTTACACCTGTTTTACTTGCTGCCTGTATCGTTACACCTGTTTTACTCGCTGCCTGTATCGTTACACCTGTTTTACTCGCTGCCGGTATCGTTACACCTGTTTTACTCGCTGCCTGTATCGTTACACCTGTTTTACCCGCTGCCGGTATCGTTACACCTGTTTTACTTGCTGCCTGTATCGTTACACCTGTTTTACTCGCTGCCGGTATCGTTACACCTGTTTTACTCGCTGCCTGTATCGTTACACCTGTTTTACCCGCTGCCGGTATCGTTACACCTGTTTTACTTGCTGCCTGTATCGTTACACCTGTTTTACCCGCTGCCTGTATCGTTACACCTGTTTTACCCGCTGCCTGTATCGTTACACCTGTTTTACCCGCTGCCTGTATCGTTACACCTGTTTTACCTGCTGCCTGTATCGTTACACCTGTTTTACCCGCTGCCTGTATCGTTACACCTGTTTTACCTGCTGCCTGTATCGTTACACCTGTTTTACTTGCTGCCTGTATCGTTACACCTGTTTTACTTGCTGCCTGTATCGTTACACCTGTTTTACTTGCTGCCGGTATTGTTACACCTGTTGCCTACTGAAGAAAACGATCTTTTACTGGGACACAAACTGAGGACTCCTCTTACCCAGCATGCCCTGGCTCTTCCAGGTGTAGTCGTACCAGGTCTTGATGCGGTTCTGGACCTCTCCGGGGATGTTGTAGGAGGTCATGTACTTGACGGTGCTGTCCATGCAGGCTCGGTAGCAGTTCTCACCGGCTGTCGCAGCTCCGACCACGTCTCTCATCTGAGACCATCACAAAGACACAAATAGCTTTATCTCAACGTTCCCACAGATTCTATTCATTTTGTATTCTTTGTTTGACTGTAATCGCTCTGTAACGTTGAAAGTTATCATCATTAATATTATAAATAACTGACCTGACCGATCATGATGGAAAAGGCAAAGACGCCGACAAAGTAATTGATGAGCTGGAAGCAGATCTCAAAGACGGTGGTGGGGTCCGGCAGTCCTCCGATGGTGATCAACGTCTTCACGGCAAAATAGTAACACCGAATATAACTGTAGGAAAAACAGAAGTACATGTGAGATCCATCTGCAGTTAGAGATCAGGTGTGTTCAGCCTCGTGCTTCATCGTTCACTTCTGTTCTCAGCCCATCGATGATCACGCTCAGAGATTCAAGCTTACACTTTGTTTGTCGAAACTATCTTGTTCATTTTCAAATCACTTTTATTATTACTCACAGTACTATTTTATTACCGATACCAGTAATGCACATTACTGACTTTGTCTCTGTGCTTTCTCTCCTCACAGGTTCCTGTGGATCCGGGTTATACCTGGACCTGGTCTTGCCTCCTGCCGTGGTTCTGTCATACACATTGAATGTGTTGTAACTCTGTTGTGTTGTTCATTGTGTACACATGACATCTATCACACTCCATCCTGATAGAGGATCCTCCTCTCCATCAGGTCTCTCCCTCTTTTCTCCCTTTAAAGGGTTTTTGGGGAGTTCTTCCTGTTGTGATGTGAGGGTCAAAGGTCAGAGGATGTTGCATGTGTACAGACTGTAAAGCCCTCTGAGGAGAATTTGTAACTTGTGATTTTGGGCGATACAAAAATGAATTGAATTGAATTGTTTTCTTGTTGTATTAACAGAGTGTGAAGCAGAAGCCTCTTGAACTGGTCCAGAAGGTGAGAGGAGATTCTTACGCGTTTCCTTTCCCGTCGTAGACCCACTTGGTGGATCCCAGTCCTTCATAGTCTGAGCCCCAGTAGAAGAGACAAGCATTGATGTGCAGAGAGTACAGCAGGTAGGTAGAGGTCCGGATCACCCTGAGACACACGCACGCACGCACACACGCACGCAAACACGCACGCACGCACGCACGCACGCACGCACGCACGCACGCACACACACACACACGCACGCACGCACGCACATAATTACATGTGAGGTTCCTCAAGGATCAATTCTGGTGCTTTTTTGCCTGTAATATTTGTATAAGAAAATATAAAACCCTTTTTATTCAGAGAACAGCTGCAGTTCAAATATACGACAAATATAAAGAAATACAAGATCAATATATCAAAAATGTGCACAAACACAAATACAACGTCAGAAATGCTTCTTAATTCTCTGTTTTGTCAGCCTCTATACAGACGACACAGCGTTTTATGTTGCTGTGATTGATAATATTCAGAGCTTTTTATTAGTGTGTGGGGGGGGGGGCAGACGACACCAGGCGGAGGGTTGATATTACATCCATTCCTCCATCAGTAAACTGTAATATTCACATCAAATGTTTCATTATTTATTATTTACCTGTTCATGAGGCGCTGCATGAATGAAGGCTCTAAAGCAGTTTAGTTTATCAGATGAAAGATTTTATTGACCCACTGACGTCACAAACAACTCTGTTAGGATATTGTTTGTGAGTCGTGACCAGGAACTTGTGATGTGTGGTGTTAATGAAACAGCTTCTCCTGTTGCTTTCTGTAGGTAAACGTCACCAAAGACTCACCTGTAGATGTACGCTTTCTTCATCACGGCTTCCATTCTGTCGTTGAACTCAAAGAAAGCCATGTACTGAGAGAGGAGAGATGAGTCAGCGCTTTATCAGCATCAGGATGAACATCTGCATGAACACAGAACAGCTGCTGACCTTCAGCAGACGAGGGAATCTCAGCAGAGAGTTGACTCCGGTGAAACAGTAAAGTATCTCCATGGGAAACAGACTGATGACGTCCATCTGAGGCACGAGAGAAGAATCAAGCTCTCATGTTTAATCAATAACAAGAAATTAAAGAGAACAAGATATGTGGATTATTTCTTTATCGTAACATTAAATCATGAAAACGCTTTTCAATCCGAGAAATGAGAGTTATAACTGTCAGTACTTCATAAAGATATACACACATATTCATAAATGTATGATAACTATATATCAATGCATCGTCAGGTGACCTCTCAGATTGATCGTGCGACCCTCTGAAGGGTCTCAAACCGCGGTTGGGAACCATGAAAGTATTTTCTGTGCGTCCTACCTTAAACCTCTCAGTGGTCATGTAGTTCTCTCTCATGTCCTTCTTCTCACACTGGAATGAAGAAGTTGCAGGTTAAAGAATAAAAGTCAAAAGTGTCAAGAAGAGTTGAGATCACAGGGAAGCTGCCTTGAATAAATGCATACACGATCAGGGGAAAGGTCAGGATAAAAAGACAAAGAGTATACTCAAAAATTGAAAGATAAAGTTTATAATCATTATATAACAAATGTGTAATACATAGAGTGATTTAACAAGTGTAAAGCTGAGTATAATAATAATCTGTGTATCAGAGTTGAAATGTGAAGAATGTGTGTCGCAGGGAGAAGTGGATTTTGGGGAAGTGAGAGAGAGGAGGGGGGCCAGAAAAGAGGAAAAGAGTGAGATCATGGCAGATGTTTTGGGGCGGAGGTCCAGTAATCGGACACGCGGCTTCAGACTCTGGTGAAACGCTGATTGCACAATCCAAAAAGTGCTAAGGGCCCGAAAGAGCAAGGAACAGAGGGGAATAAGGTTCTTTCCATAAGCATACGCACTCACACATAAGGGTGGGAGGAAGATCATGTGTGCAGAAAGGGAGGGGGGGGACAGATAGCCCAGATCAACAATAAAAGGAGACGCTTGCAAGCCACAAGCTGGGATTTCTACACGAGAGCCGTCCAAGTGCTCTAAGAAGATACGGACCATCGCGACAGAAGTATTTGAGGACTCCGTCTCTGCTCACGAAAAGAAAGATTGCCATTCGTGGACAAAGATTGAAAGACGGAGAGTTTCTCTCTCCCCACTGCTTGACTTTAACAACTGAACAACGGATGGACACGGCAGCCCTAAAAGACTTTGTACTGAGCCTGAAGGACTGCTGAACGGACTCCGCTGTGAGAGCAGGAGGAGCCCGGGGGTCTGGCCAGACCTTCGCTCCTAACAACTCCAAAATAACTTTTTCATCGAACCTTTGAAATCCAGCTCCAACCGAGCCGACACGGCATCGAAATGATGTATAACCAAGGAATTAAAAGTACGAATCAAGTGTAGTAACATTTATGTGAGCTGTAGCTTCGCCATTGCTAAATAAATATAACCTGCAATAAATATCTAATCTGCATTTAAAGTAAATTTCTCAAGTGCATTCATTTTGCTGAAGTAGTAAAAGTTCCTCGTGGCAGTAAAAAGTTAAATCTATTGTATGTCTAACAACTGAGTTCTGTAAGGTTATCCTAGAGACCGATCCACTTAACAATCCCTTACGGTTTTAGAAGTAATCCTAGCCGTTAAAACCTAACCTGGCAATTTACCAAGAGCACGGATCCAGAAGAGGAAAGCTGCCATAACTGACGCGACTGGTAGGAGCGCCTGGGGCCAGGGTGGCCCCTCGGCCGACTGCGTGTTTTACCGGAGGAAGCAGGGTAGACGTCGGGAGTAACGGCAGTTAGCAGAGCCAGGCGAGTTTCCTCGCAAGAACACCAGCTCAACAATCTTTTAATAGAGAGCTGAGTCAGTAAGTAGCCCCGTATCGGGCCAAAGAACCCCAGGATCTAACACGTGGCGCCCAACGTGGGGCTCGACGGAAAAGGAGCACGTGGCGCCCAACAAGAAGAAGAACCCCGGCAGCCGAGAGAGGCTGTCGTTCGTGTACGAAGGACCCCAGGAGAAGAGACTTGGGTAGAAAGTAACGCTGCCCAACGCTCAGTGAAGTCTGATTGCGAGACATCCACGCATCGAAGCTGTGTGTGGTATTGACAAGCCAGCACAGGAGAAGCCGCAGGCGACGGAGGAGCATCGACCAGAATCATCCGACCTGTAGAGGGGCCAGAGCCTGATCCCATCCCTACTCAACGTACAAAGAGAGGCTTTGGGAGGAAGGCGACTCGAGACAACAAAGACAAAGACAAAGTCCAAGATGCAAGAGCAGCAGAACGGACCAGACGTTCCAGGGACCGGCCGGCAGACGGAGGCGACCCAGCGGGACGAGCCAGCGGCCCCGATGAAGGAATCGCCACCGGACGGCAGCGAGGACCAGAGGGACGGTGCGGCAGAACGAGCGGCATCGGGAGAACCGACACCGGATAAAGACAACAGAGGCAACGTCCAACATCAGGTCATCCTGTACGGAAGAGGATGGACCATCTGGGACACTGCCATCCAACAACACCTAACCGACCTACATCAAGAAGAAAGTAGGGCGTCGGTTAAAGGAGAAGTAGAACAGCAGTGCAAAGAGAAGGGTGAAAAGAGCTAGCTAAAAGTAAAAAAGTGGCTCATCAAGACCTATGGAGGAAAAATAGCCGAATTACGGCTAAGCATGGAGCTCGAAGTGGTGAACCAGAGGGCCCACACGCGAGAAGAAATTCACTGGCAAGGAAACGAGGAAGTGGATCGTTTCGTCCAGATGAGACAAGTTGTCTTTGTTGGGATCGAGAAGTGGGAAGAATTGCCCAAAGGAAGGGTAGTCCCAGAAGAGAGCGTGGAGGAGGTGGTGCAGGCGGTGCATGGGGCACTAGGACATGCAGGCACCGTTCCAACGCGAAGGGAACTGGAAAAGCAGCGACTCTGGATTCCTGAAAAAGAAGTCCGCAGAATCCTAAAAAACTGTGAGTTGTGTGGTCGATACAACGCAGGAAGGAGAGGACAAAGGGTGGGGGGGACTGACCATTAAGAAAAGAGGAATCCAAGGAGTGGGGCAGCTGAAGCCAGTTCCATACTAGGAGAAAACCAGGAACTCAAGAATGGCCACCAACATACAAAATTTACCACCCTACGTCAGAGTGGCCAATGTCAAAGGGTTGGTTACCATGAGAAGGAGTACTACGGAGCTCTGGGCAGGCAGAGCCGTGAAGAAGTTGGGGTACGCAAAGAAGTGATTTCTCTCCGGAGAAAAAGAAGTGTTGCAATGGAGAGAAGTTAAGAACGCCTGTGTGGTCTGCCTGCTGCCGACCACCCTAGCTGTTCAATGGGAGGGACCCGGAGACCAGAAACAGCTT
>JAFEUB010001629.1:192500-264265 GCA_024529925.1 Ophthalmolycus amberensis | reverse complement strand
TTACCTTATGCCTGTATCGTTACACCTGTTTTACTTGCTGCCTGTATCGTTACACCTGTTTTACTTGCTGCCTGTATCGTTACACCTGTTTTACTTGCTGCCGGTATTGTTACACCTGTTGCCTACTGAAGAAAACGATCTTTTACTGGGACACAAACTGAGGACTCCTCTTACCCAGCATGCCCTGGCTCTTCCAGGTGTAGTCGTACCAGGTCTTGATGCGGTTCTGGACCTCTCCGGGGATGTTGTAGGAGGTCATGTACTTGACGGTGCTGTCCATGCAGGCTCGGTAGCAGTTCTCACCGGCTGTCGCAGCTCCGACCACGTCTCTCATCTGAGACCATCACAAAGACACAAATAGCTTTATCTCAACGTTCCCACAGATTCTATTCATTTTGTATTCTTTGTTTGACTGTAATCGCTCTGTAACGTTGAAAGTTATCATCATTAATATTATAAATAACTGACCTGACCGATCATGATGGAAAAGGCAAAGACGCCGACAAAGTAATTGATGAGCTGGAAGCAGATCTCAAAGACGGTGGTGGGGTCCGGCAGTCCTCCGATGGTGATCAACGTCTTCACGGCAAAATAGTAACACCGAATATAACTGTAGGAAAAACAGAAGTACATGTGAGATCCATCTGCAGTTAGAGATCAGGTGTGTTCAGCCTCGTGCTTCATCGTTCACTTCTGTTCTCAGCCCATCGATGATCACGCTCAGAGATTCAAGCTTACACTTTGTTTGTCGAAACTATCTTGTTCATTTTCAAATCACTTTTATTATTACTCACAGTACTATTTTATTACCGATACCAGTAATGCACATTACTGACTTTGTCTCTGTGCTTTCTCTCCTCACAGGTTCCTGTGGATCCGGGTTATACCTGGACCTGGTCTTGCCTCCTGCCGTGGTTCTGTCATACACATTGAATGTGTTGTAACTCTGTTGTGTTGTTCATTGTGTACACATGACATCTATCACACTCCATCCTGATAGAGGATCCTCCTCTCCATCAGGTCTCTCCCTCTTTTCTCCCTTTAAAGGGTTTTTGGGGAGTTCTTCCTGTTGTGATGTGAGGGTCAAAGGTCAGAGGATGTTGCATGTGTACAGACTGTAAAGCCCTCTGAGGAGAATTTGTAACTTGTGATTTTGGGCGATACAAAAATGAATTGAATTGAATTGTTTTCTTGTTGTATTAACAGAGTGTGAAGCAGAAGCCTCTTGAACTGGTCCAGAAGGTGAGAGGAGATTCTTACGCGTTTCCTTTCCCGTCGTAGACCCACTTGGTGGATCCCAGTCCTTCATAGTCTGAGCCCCAGTAGAAGAGACAAGCATTGATGTGCAGAGAGTACAGCAGGTAGGTAGAGGTCCGGATCACCCTGAGACACACGCACGCACGCACACACGCACGCAAACACGCACGCACGCACGCACGCACGCACGCACGCACACACACACACACGCACGCACGCACGCACATAATTACATGTGAGGTTCCTCAAGGATCAATTCTGGTGCTTTTTTGCCTGTAATATTTGTATAAGAAAATATAAAACCCTTTTTATTCAGAGAACAGCTGCAGTTCAAATATACGACAAATATAAAGAAATACAAGATCAATATATCAAAAATGTGCACAAACACAAATACAACGTCAGAAATGCTTCTTAATTCTCTGTTTTGTCAGCCTCTATACAGACGACACAGCGTTTTATGTTGCTGTGATTGATAATATTCAGAGCTTTTTATTAGTGTGTGGGGGGGGGGGCAGACGACACCAGGCGGAGGGTTGATATTACATCCATTCCTCCATCAGTAAACTGTAATATTCACATCAAATGTTTCATTATTTATTATTTACCTGTTCATGAGGCGCTGCATGAATGAAGGCTCTAAAGCAGTTTAGTTTATCAGATGAAAGGTTTTATTGACCCACTGACGTCATAAACAAACTCTGTTAGGATATTGTTTGTGAGTCGTGACCAGGAACTTGTGATGTGTGGTGTTAATGAAACAGCTTCTCCTGTTGCTTTCTGTAGGTAAACGTCACCAAAGACTCACCTGTAGATGTACGCTTTCTTCATCACGGCTTCCATTCTGTCGTTGAACTCAAAGAAAGCCATGTACTGAGAGAGGAGAGATGAGTCAGCGCTTTATCAGCATCAGGATGAACATCTGCATGAAACACAGAACAGCTGCTGACCTTCAGCAGACGAGGGAATCTCAGCAGAGAGTTGACTCCGGTGAAACAGTAAAGTATCTCCATGGGAAACAGACTGATGACGTCCATCTGAGGCACGAGAGAAGAATCAAGCTCTCATGTTTAATCAATAACAAGAAATTAAAGAGAACAAGATATGTGGATTATTTCTTTATCGTAACATTAAATCATGAAAACGCTTTTCAATCCGAGAAATGAGTTATAACTGTCAGTACTTCATAAAGATATACACACATATTCATATATGTATGATAACTATATATCAATGCATCGTCAGGTGACCTCTCAGATTGATCGTGCGACCCTCTGAAGGGTCTCAAACCGCGGTTGGGAACCATGAAAGTATTTTCTGTGCGTCCTACCTTAAACCTCTCAGTGGTCATGTAGTTCTCTCTCATGTCCTTCTTCTCACACTGGAATGAAGAAGTTGCAGGTTAAAGAATAAAAGTCAAAAGTGTCAAGAAGAGTTGAGATCACAGGGAAGCTGCCTTGAATAAATGCATACACGATCAGGGGAAAGGTCAGGATAAAAAGACAAAGAGTATACTCAAAAATTGAAAGATAAAGTTTATAATCATTATATAACAAATGTGTAATACATAGAGTGATTTAACAAGTGTAAAGCTGAGTATAATAATAATCTGTGTATCAGAGTTGAAATGTGAAGAATGTGTGTCGCAGGGAGAACTGGATTTTGGGGAAGTGAGAGAGAGGAGGGGGGCCCGAAAAGAGGAAAAGAGTGAGATCATGGCAGATGTTTTGGGGCGGAGGTCCAGTAATCGGACACGCGGCTTCAGACTCTGGTGAAACGCTGATTGCACAATCCAAAAAGTGCTAAGGGCCCGAAAGAGCAAGGAACAGAGGGGAATAAGGTTCTTTCCATAAGCATACGCACTCACACATAAGGGTGGGAGGAAGATCATGTGTGCAGAAAGGGAGGGGGGGACAGATAGCCCAGATCAACAATAAAAGGAGACGCTTGCAAGCCACAAGCTGGGATTTCTACACGAGAGCCGTCCAAGTGCTCTAAGAAGATACGGACCATCGCGACAGAAGTATTTGAGGACTCCGTCTCTGCTCACGAAAAGAAAGATTGCCATTCGTGGACAAAGATTGAAAGACGGAGAGTTTCCCTCTCCCCACTGCTTGACTTTAACAACTGAACAACGGATGGACACGGCAGCCCTAAAAGACTTTGTACTGAGCCTGAAGGACTGCTGAACGGACTCCGCTGTGAGAGCAGGAGGAGCCCGGGGGTCTGGCCAGACCTTCGCTCCTAACAACTCCAAAATAACTTTTTCATCGAACCTTTGAAATCCAGCTCCAACTGAGCCGACACGGCACCGAAATGATGTATAACCAAGGAATTAAAAGTACGAATCAAGTGTAGTAACATTTATGTGAGCTGTAGCTTCGCCATTGCTAAATAAATATAACCTGCAATAAATATCTAATCTGCATTTAAAGTAAATTTCTCAAGTGCATTCATTTTGCTGAAGTAGTAAAAGTTCCTCGTGGCAGTAAAAAGTTAAATCTATTGTATGTCTAACAACTGAGTTCTGTAAGGTTATCCTAGAGACCGATCCACTTAACAATCCCTTACGGTTTTAGAAGTAATCCTAGCCGTTAAAACCTAACCTGGCAATTTACCAAGAGCACGGATCCAGAAGAGGAAAGCTGCCATAACTGACGCGACTGGTAGGAGCGCCTGGGGCCAGGGTGGCCCCTCGGCCGACTGCGTGTTTTACCGGAGGAAGCAGGGTAGACGTCGGGAGTAACGGCAGTTAGCAGAGCCAGGCGAGTTTCCTCGCAAGAACACCAGCTCAACAATCTTTTAATAGAGAGCTGAGTCAGTAAGTAGCCCCGTATCGGGCCAAAGAACCCCAGGATCTAACACGTGGCGCCCAACGTGGGGCTCGACGGAAAAGGAGCACGTGGCGCCCAACAAGAAGAAGAACCCCGGCAGCCGAGAGAGGCTGTCGTTCGTGTACGAAGGACCCCAGGAGAAGAGACTTGGGTAGAAAGTAACGCTGCCCAACGCTCAGTGAAGTCTGATTGCGAGACATCCACGCATCGAAGCTGTGTGTGGTATTGACAAGCCAGCACAGGAGAAGCCGCAGGCGATGGAGGAGCATCGACCAGAATCATCCGACCTGTAGAGGGGCCAGAGCCTGATCCCATCCCTACTCAACGTACAAAGAGAGGCTTTGGGAGGAAGGCGACTCGAGACAACAAAGACAAAGACAAAGTCCAAGATGCAAGAGCAGCAGAACGGACCAGACGTTCGAGGGACCGGCCGGCAGACGGAGGCGACCCAGCGGGACGAGCCAGCGGCCCCGATGAAGGAATCGCCACCGGACGGCAGCGAGGACCAGAGGGACGGTGCGGCAGAACGAGCGGCATCGGGAGAACCGACACCGGATAAAGACAACAGAGGCAACGTCCAACATCAGGTCATCCTGTACGGAAGAGGATGGACCATCTGGGACACTGCCATCCAACAACACCTAACCGACCTACATCAAGAAGAAAGTAGGGCGTCGGTTAAAGGAGAAGTAGAACAGCAGTGCAAAGAGAAGGGTGAAAAGAGCTAGCTAAAAGTAAAAAAGTGGCTCATCAAGACCTATGGAGGAAAAATAGCCGAATTACGGCTAAGCATGGAGCTCGAAGTGGTGAACCAGAGGGCCCACACGCGAGAAGAAATTCACTGGCAAGGAAACGAGGAAGTGGATCGTTTCGTCCAGATGAGACAAGTTGTCTTTGTTGGGATCGAGAAGTGGGAAGAATTGCCCAAAGGAAGGGTAGTCCCAGAAGAGAGCGTGGAGGAGGTGGTGCAGGCGGTGCATGGGGCACTAGGACATGCAGGCACCGTTCCAACGCGAAGGGAACTGGAAAAGCAGCGACTCTGGATTCCTGAAAAAGAAGTCCGCAGAATCCTAAAAAACTGTGAGTTGTGTGGTCGATACAACGCAGGAAGGAGAGGACAAAGGGTGGGGGGGACTGACCATTAAGAAAAGAGGAATCCAAGGAGTGGGGCAGCTGAAGCCAGTTCCATACTAGGAGAAAACCAGGAACTCAAGAATGGCCACCAACATACAAAATTTACCACCCTACGTCAGAGTGGCCAATGTCAAAGGGTTGGTTACCATGAGAAGGAGTACTACGGGGCTCTGGGCAGGCAGAGCCGTGAAGAAGTTGGGGTACGCAAAGAAGTGATTTCTCTCCGGAGAAAAAGAAGTGTTGCAATGGAGAGAAGTTAAGAACGCCTGTGTGGTCTGCCTGCTGCCGACCACCCTAGCTGTTCAATGGGAGTATTATTTTTTTGTGAGTTGTAGCTGAGCCCCTACTAAATATAACCTGCATAAATATCTAATCTGCATTTAAAGTAAATTTCTTAAGTGCATTCATTTTGCTGAAGTAGTAAAAGTTCCTCATGGCAGTAAAAAGTTAAATCTATTGTATGTCTAACAACTGAGTTCTGAATGGTTATCCTAGTGACCTATCCACTTAACAATCCCTTACGGTTTTAGATGTAATCCTAGCCGTTAAAACCAAACCTGGCAATTTACCAAGAGCACGGATCCAAAAGAGGGAAGCTGCCATAACTGACGCGACTGGTAGGAGCGCCCGGGGCCAGGGTGGCCCCTCGGTCGAGTACGCGTTTACGTGAGGAAGCAGGGTAGACGTCAGGAGTAACGGTAGTTAGCAGAGCCAGGCGAGTTTCCTCGCAAGAACACCAGCTCGCCAATCTTTTAATAGAGAGCTGAGTCAGTAAGTAGCCCCGTATCGCGCCAGAGAACCCCCGGATCTAACAAAAGACAGATTTGATGTTATTTCTGGTGGTTCCACCGACCACGATGTCTCCTCCGCGGACGAACTGCAGTCTGGGCTGGAAGACCAGGATGTCGGTGACGTAGATGAGGTCGCAGGTGTAGTCCATCAGCAGCCACAGGTGCAGGTTCTCGGGGGTTTGGTAGGGGAACGCCCAGCGGACGGGAATCAACCACATGTTCCAGTTCCAGGCCGCCACGACACAGAAGAGCCAGATGACGTAGATCAGATCTGTGAGGCAGAGACAGGAAGTCCTCATCAGACCAACAACATGCTGCAAAGTAACAAGTACTTTTCCTCATACTGTACCTTTTTTGAGGTACTTTACTTGACTCGAGTATTTCTACTTCATGCTACTTTATACTTTTCCTTCACTACATCTCAGAGCAAATGTACTTATACGTTTACCTCCCAGCTTTAGATACTTTACTTATACATGATGAAGTATTGTTGTACATGATGAAGTATTGTTGTACATGATGAAGTATTATTATACATGATGAAGTATTATTATACATGATGAAGTATTGTTGTACATGATGAAGTATTGTTGTACATGATGAAGTATTGTTATCCATGATGAAGTATTGTTATAAATGATGAAGTATTGTTGTACATGATGAAGTATTGTTGTACATGATGAAGTATTGTTAACCATGATGAAGTATTGTTAACCATGATGAAGTATTGTTGTACATGATGAAGTATTGTTATACATGACGAAGTATTGTTATAAATGATGAAGTATTGTTGTACATGATGAAGTATTGTTATACATGATGAAGTATTGTTGTACATGATGAAGTATTGTTATAAATGATGAAGTATTGTTGTACATGATGAAGTATTGTTATAAATGATGAAGTATTGTTATACATGATGAAGTATTGTTGTACATGATGAAGTATTGTTATAAATTATGAAGTATTGTTGTACATTAACAACTGCTTTGATGTTTTCCAGTCAGGCTTTCGACAGCACCACAGCACTGAAACTGCTCTTGTTAAGGTTTTCAACGACATCCACTTAAACATAGACAATGGCAGAAGTTCAGTCTTAGTGTTACTAGATCTCAGTGCTGCATTCGACACGGTCGACCATGCCATACTCCTAGAAAGACTAAAAATCTGGGTGGGACTCTCTGGCACAGCACTTAACTGGTTTGAATCCTACTTGAAGGGCCGAGAATACTTTGTGTCTGTAGCTGATTACACATCAGAGCTGACTAAAATGACATGTGGTGTTCCCCAAGGTTCAATACTGGGGCCCCCTCTGTTCAACATCTACATGCTTCCACTAGCTCAGATTATGGAAAACAACAAAGTGTGTTATCATAATTATGCAGACGACACACAAATCTACATAACTATGTCACCAGGGGACTATAATCCCATACAAGGGCTGGGTAACTGCATTGAACAAATCAACAACTGGATGTGCCAGAATTTTCTTCAATTAAACAAAGATAAAACAGAAGTAATTGTTTTTGGTACCAAGGACGAACAATTGAAAATCACCGCTCAGCTTCAGTCACTGATGTTAAAACCCACAAACCAAGCCAGAAATCTAGGTGTAGTTATGGATTCAGACCTCAACCTGAACAGCCATATCAAGACAATTACAAAATCAGCCTACTATCACCTGAAGAATATATCAAGGATTAGAGGACTTATGTCTCAACAGGATTTGGAAAAACTTGTCCATGCATTTATCTTCAGCAGACTGGACTACTGTAACGGTGTGTTTACAGGTCTCTGTAAAAAATCCGTCAGAAAGCTGCAGCTGATTCACAACGCTGCAGCTCGAGTCCTCACTAAGACCAGGAGGGTGGACCATATCACTCCAGTTCTGAGGTCTTTGCACTGGCTTCCTGTCCAACAAAGAATTGACTTTAAAATCCTGCTGTTGGTTTACAAAGCACTGAATGGTTTGGGACCAAAATACATCTCCGATCTGCTGCTACCTTATGAACCATCCCGACCCCTCAGGTCGTCTGGGACCGGTCTACTTTCTGTTCCCAGAGTCAGAACTAAACATGGAGAAGCAGCGTTCAGTTTTTCTGCTCCACATATCTGGAACAAAGTCCCAGAAAGCTGCAGGTCTGCTGAGACCCTCAGCTCATTTAAATCAAGATTGAAGACCTTTCTGTTTGCTGCTGCCTTTAATTGAACCACGTTCAATTAATATATTAATCAATTTCCTGCATTTCTGCATTTTACTACTGCATTTTATTTCTTACACTGTTTTTTAATTGTTTTTGAAATCTCCTTTTCTTTTGCCTTGTGTTTTGATGCTTTTAATGGTTTTATGTGAAGCACTTTGAATTACCTTGTTGTTGAAATGTGCTATACAAATAAACTTGCCTTGCCTTGCCTTACATGATGAAGTATTGTTGTACATGATGAAGTATTGTTATACATGATGACATATTGTTATAAATGATGAAGTATTGTTATAAATGATGAAGTATTGTTATAAATGATGAAGTATTGTTGTACATGATGACGTATTGTTGTACATGATGAAGTATTGTTGTAAATGATGAAGTATTGTTATAAATGATGAAGTATTGTTGTACATGATGAAGTATTGTTGTACATGATGAAGTATTGTTATACATGATGAAGTATTGTTATAAATGATGAAGTATTGTTGTACATGATGATGTATTGTTGTACATTATGAAGTATTGTTATAAATGATGAAGTATTATTATACATGATGAAGTATTGTTGTACATGATGAAGTATTGTTGTACATGATGAAGTATTGTTATAAATGATGAAGTATTGTTATACATGATGAAGTATTGTTATAAATGATGAAGTATTGTTATAAATTATGAAGTATTGTTATACATGATGAAGTATTGTTGTACATGATGAAGTATTGTTATAAATGATGAAGTATTGTTATACATGATGAAGTATTGTTATACATGATGAAGTATTGTTATAAATGATGAAGTATTGTTGTACATGATGAAGTATTGTTATACATGATGAAGTATTGTTGTACATGATGAAGTATTGTTGTACATGATGAAGTATTGTTGTGCATGATGACGTATTGTTGTACATGATGAAGTATTGTTGTACATGATGAAGTATTGTTGTGCATGATGACGTATTGTTGTACATGATGAAGTATTGTTATAAATGATGAAGTATTGTTATACATGATGATGTATTGTTATACATGATGAACTATTGTTATAAATGATGAAGCATTGTTATACATGATGAAGTATTGTTATACATGATGAAGTATTGTTATAAATGATGAAGTATTGTTGTACATGATGAAGTATTGTTATACATGATGAAGTATTGTTGTACATGATGAAGTATTGTTGTACATGATGAAGTATTGTTGTGCATGATGACGTATTGTTGTACATGATGAAGTATTGTTATAAATGATGAAGTATTGTTATACATGATGACGTATTGTTATACATGATGAACTATTGTTATACATGATGAAGTATTGTTGCACATGATGAAGTATTGTTATACATGATGAAGTATTGTTGCACATGATGAAGTATTGTTATACATGATGAAGTATTATTATACATGATGAAGTATTGTTGTACATGATGAAGTATTGTTATACATGATGAAGTATTGTTGTACATGATGAAGTATTGTTATAAATGATGAAGTATTGTTATACATGATGACGTATTGTTATACATGATGAAGTATTGTTATAAATGATGAAGTATTGTTGTACATGATGAAGTATTGTTATACATGATGAAGTATTGTTGTACATGATGAAGTATTGTTGTACATGATGAAGTATTGTTGTGCATGATGACGTATTGTTGTACATGATGAAGTATTGTTATAAATGATGAAGTATTGTTATACATGATGACGTATTGTTATACATGATGAAGTATTGTTATAAATGATGAAGTATTGTTGCACATGATGAAGTATTGTTGTACATGATGAAGTATTGTTATACATGATGAAGTATTGTTGTACATGATGAAGTATTGTTGTACATGATGAAGTATTGTTGTGCATGATGACGTATTGTTGTACATGATGAAGTATTGTTATAAATGATGAAGTATTGTTATACATGATGACGTATTGTTATACATGATGAAGTATTGTTATAAATGATGAAGTATTATTATACATGATGAAGTATTGTTGTACATGATGAAGTATTGTTGTACATGATGAAGTATTGTTATAAATTATGAAGTATTGTTATACATGATGAGGTATTGTTATAAATGATGAAGTATTGTTGTACATGATGATGTATTGTTATACATGATGAAGTATTATTATACATGATGAAGTATTGTTGTACATGATGAAGTATTGTTATACATGATGAAGTATTGTTATAAATGATGAAGTATTGTTATAAATGATGAAGTATTGTTGTACATGATGACGTATTGTTGTACATGATGAAGTATTGTTGTAAATGATGAAGTATTGTTATAAATGATGAAGTATTGTTGTACATGATGAAGTATTGTTGTACATGATGAAGTATTGTTATACATGATGAAGTATTGTTATAAATGATGAAGTATTGTTGTACATGATGAAGTATTGTTGTACATGATGATGTATTGTTGTACATTATGAAGTATTGTTATAAATGATGAAGTATTATTATACATGATGAAGTATTGTTGTACATGATGAAGTATTGTTGTACATGATGAAGTATTGTTATAAATTATGAAGTATTGTTATACATGATGAAGTATTGTTATAAATGATGAAGTATTGTTATAAATTATGAAGTATTGTTATACATGATGAAGTATTGTTGTACATGATGAAGTATTGTTATAAATGATGAAGTATTGTTATACATGATGAAGTATTGTTATACATGATGAAGTATTGTTATAAATGATGAAGTATTGTTGTACATGATGAAGTATTGTTATACATGATGAAGTATTGTTGTACATGATGAAGTATTGTTGTACATGATGAAGTATTGTTGTGCATGATGACGTATTGTTGTACATGATGAAGTATTGTTGTACATGATGAAGTATTGTTGTGCATGATGACGTATTGTTGTACATGATGAAGTATTGTTATAAATGATGAAGTATTGTTATACATGATGACGTATTGTTATACATGATGAACTATTGTTATAAATGATGAAGCATTGTTATACATGATGAAGTATTGTTATACATGATGAAGTATTGTTATAAATGATGAAGTATTGTTGTACATGATGAAGTATTGTTATACATGATGAAGTATTGTTATAAATGATGAAGTATTGTTGTACATGATGAAGTATTGTTATAAATGATGAAGTATTGTTATACATGATGACGTATTGTTATACATGATGAACTATTGTTATAAATGATGAAGTATTGTTGCACATGATGAAGTATTGTTATACATGATGAAGTATTGTTGTACATGATGAAGTATTGTTGTACATGATGAAGTATTGTTGTGCATGATGACGTATTGTTGCACATGATGAAGTATTGTTATACATGATGAAGTATTGTTGCACATGATGAAGTATTGTTATACATGATGAAGTATTATTATACATGATGAAGTATTGTTGTACATGATGAAGTATTGTTATACATGATGAAGTATTGTTGTACATGAAGTATTGTTATAAATGATGAAGTATTGTTATACATGATGACGTATTGTTATACATGATGAAGTATTGTTATAAATGATGAAGTATTGTTGTACATGATGAAGTATTGTTATACATGATGAAGTATTGTTGTACATGATGAAGTATTGTTGTACATGATGAAGTATTGTTGTGCATGATGACGTATTGTTGTACATGATGAAGTATTGTTATAAATGATGAAGTATTGTTATACATGATGACGTATTGTTATACATGATGAAGTATTGTTATAAATGATGAAGTATTGTTGCACATGATGAAGTATTGTTGTACATGATGAAGTATTGTTATACATGATGAAGTATTGTTGTACATGATGAAGTATTGTTGTACATGATGAAGTATTGTTGTGCATGATGACGTATTGTTGTACATGATGAAGTATTGTTATAAATTATGAAGTATTGTTATACATGATGACGTATTGTTATACATGATGAACTATTATAAATGATGAAGTATTGTTATAAATGATGAAGTATTGTTGCACATGATGAAGTATTGTTATACATGATGAAGTATTATTATACATGATGAAGTATTGTTGTACATGATGAAGTATTGTTGTACATGATGAAGTATTGTTATAAATGATGAAGTATTGTTATACATGATGAAGTATTGTTATAAATGATGAAGTATTGTTATCCATGATGAAGTATTGTTATACATGATGAAGTATTGTTATAAATGATGAAGTATTGTTATAAATGATGAAGTATTGTTGTACATGATGAAGTATTGTTGTACATGATGACGTATTGTTGTAAATGATGAAGTATTGTTATAAATGATGAACTATTGTTATACATGATGACGTATTGTTATACATGATGAAGTATTGTTATACATGATGAAGTATTGTTGTACATGATGAAGTATTGTTGTGCATGATGAAGTATTGTTGTGCATGATGACGTATTGTTGTACATGATGAAGTATTGTTATAAATGATGAAGTATTGTTATACATGATGACGTATTGTTATACATGATGAACTATTGTTATAAATGATGAAGTATTGTTATACATGATGAAGTATTGTTGTACATGATGAAGTATTGTTATACATGATGAAGTATTATTATACATGATGAAGTATTGTTGTACATGATGAAGTATTATTATACATGATGAAGTATTGTTGTACATGATGAAGTATTGTTATACATGATGAAGTATTGTTGTACATGATGAAGTATTGTTATAAATGATGAAGTATTGTTATACATGATGACGTATTGTTATACATGATGAAGTATTGTTATAAATGATGAAGTATTGTTGTACATGATGAAGTATTGTTATACATGATGAAGTATTGTTGTACATGATGAAGTATTGTTGTACATGATGAAGTATTGTTGTGCATGATGACGTATTGTTGTACATGATGAAGTATTGTTATAAATGATGAAGTATTGTTATACATGATGACGTATTGTTATACATGATGAAGTATTGTTATAAATGATGAAGTATTGTTGCACATGATGAAGTATTGTTGTACATGATGAAGTATTGTTATACATGATGAAGTATTGTTGTACATGATGAAGTATTGTTGTACATGATGAAGTATTGTTGTGCATGATGACGTATTGTTGTACATGATGAAGTATTGTTATAAATGATGAAGTATTGTTATACATGATGAAGTATTGTTATAAATGATGAAGTATTGTTATAAATGATGAAGTATTGTTGCACATGATGAAGTATTGTTATACATGATGAAGTATTATTATACATGATGAAGTATTGTTGTACATGATGAAGTATTGTTGTACATGATGAAGTATTGTTATAAATGATGAAGTATTGTTATACATGATGAAGTATTGTTATAAATTATGAAGTATTGTTATACATGATGAAGTATTGTTGTACATGATGAAGTATTGTTATAAATGATGAAGTATTGTTATACATGATGAAGTATTGTTATACATGATGAAGTATTGTTATAAATGATGAAGTATTGTTGTACATGATGAAGTATTGTTATACATGATGAAGTATTGTTGTACATGATGAAGTATTGTTGTACATGATGAAGTATTGTTGTGCATGATGACGTATTGTTGTACATGATGAAGTATTGTTGTACATGATGAAGTATTGTTGTGCATGATGACGTATTGTTGTACATGATGAAGTATTGTTATAAATGATGAAGTATTGTTATACATGATGACGTATTGTTATACATGATGAACTATTGTTATAAATGATGAAGCATTGTTATACATGATGAAGTATTGTTATACATGATGAAGTATTGTTATAAATGATGAAGTATTGTTGTACATGATGAAGTATTGTTATACATGATGAAGTATTGTTATAAATGATGAAGTATTGTTGTACATGATGAAGTATTGTTATAAATGATGAAGTATTGTTATACATGATGACGTATTGTTATACATGATGAACTATTGTTATAAATGATGAAGTATTGTTGCACATGATGAAGTATTGTTATACATGATGAAGTATTGTTGTACATGATGAAGTATTGTTGTACATGATGAAGTATTGTTGTGCATGATGACGTATTGTTGCACATGATGAAGTATTGTTATACATGATGAAGTATTGTTGCACATGATGAAGTATTGTTATACATGATGAAGTATTATTATACATGATGAAGTATTGTTGTACATGATGAAGTATTGTTATACATGATGAAGTATTGTTGTACATGAAGTATTGTTATAAATGATGAAGTATTGTTATACATGATGACGTATTGTTATACATGATGAAGTATTGTTATAAATGATGAAGTATTGTTGTACATGATGAAGTATTGTTATACATGATGAAGTATTGTTGTACATGATGAAGTATTGTTGTACATGATGAAGTATTGTTGTGCATGATGACGTATTGTTGTACATGATGAAGTATTGTTATAAATGATGAAGTATTGTTATACATGATGACGTATTGTTATACATGATGAAGTATTGTTATAAATGATGAAGTATTGTTGCACATGATGAAGTATTGTTGTACATGATGAAGTATTGTTATACATGATGAAGTATTGTTGTACATGATGAAGTATTGTTGTACATGATGAAGTATTGTTGTGCATGATGACGTATTGTTGTACATGATGAAGTATTGTTATAAATTATGAAGTATTGTTATACATGATGACGTATTGTTATACATGATGAACTATTGTTATAAATGATGAAGTATTGTTATAAATGATGAAGTATTGTTGCACATGATGAAGTATTGTTATACATGATGAAGTATTATTATACATGATGAAGTATTGTTGTACATGATGAAGTATTGTTGTACATGATGAAGTATTGTTATAAATGATGAAGTATTGTTATACATGATGAAGTATTGTTATAAATGATGAAGTATTGTTATCCATGATGAAGTATTGTTATACATGATGACGTATTGTTATAAATGATGAAGTATTGTTAGACATGATGAAGTATTGTTGTACATGATGAAGTATTGTTGTACATGATGAAGTATTGTTGTACATGATGAAGTATTGTTATAAATGATGAAGTATTGTTATAAATGATGAAGTATTGTTGTACATGATGAAGTATTGTTGTACATGATGACGTATTGTTGTAAATGATGAAGTATTGTTATAAATGATGAACTATTGTTATACATGATGACGTATTGTTATACATGATGAAGTATTGTTATACATGATGAAGTATTGTTGTACATGATGAAGTATTGTTGTGCATGATGAAGTATTGTTGTGCATGATGACGTATTGTTGTACATGATGAAGTATTGTTATAAATGATGAAGTATTGTTATACATGATGACGTATTGTTATACATGATGAACTATTGTTATAAATGATGAAGTATTGTTATACATGATGAAGTATTGTTGTACATGATGAAGTATTGTTATACATGATGAAGTATTATTATACATGATGAAGTATTGTTGTACATGATGAAGTATTATTATACATGATGAAGTATTGTTGTACATGATGAAGTATTGTTATACATGATGAAGTATTGTTGTACATGATGAAGTATTGTTATAAATGATGAAGTATTGTTATACATGATGACGTATTGTTATACATGATGAAGTATTGTTATAAATGATGAAGTATTGTTGTACATGATGAAGTATTGTTATACATGATGAAGTATTGTTGTACATGATGAAGTATTGTTGTACATGATGAAGTATTGTTGTGCATGATGACGTATTGTTGTACATGATGAAGTATTGTTATAAATGATGAAGTATTGTTATACATGATGACGTATTGTTATACATGATGAAGTATTGTTATAAATGATGAAGTATTGTTGCACATGATGAAGTATTGTTGTACATGATGAAGTATTGTTATACATGATGAAGTATTGTTGTACATGATGAAGTATTGTTGTACATGATGAAGTATTGTTGTGCATGATGACGTATTGTTGTACATGATGAAGTATTGTTATAAATGATGAAGTATTGTTATACATGATGAAGTATTGTTATAAATGATGAAGTATTGTTATAAATGATGAAGTATTGTTGCACATGATGAAGTATTGTTATACATGATGAAGTATTATTATACATGATGAAGTATTGTTGTACATGATGAAGTATTGTTGTACATGATGAAGTATTGTTATAAATGATGAAGTATTGTTATACATGATGAAGTATTGTTATACATGATGACGTATTGTTATAAATGATGAAGTATTGTTAGACATGATGAAGTATTGTTGTACATGATGAAGTATTGTTGTACATGATGAAGTATTGTTGTACATGATGAAGTATTGTTATAAATGATGAAGTATTGTTGTACATGATGAAGTATTGTTATACATGATGACGTATTGTTATACATGATGAAGTATTGTTATAAATGATGAAGTATTGTTGCACATGATGAAGTATTGTTATACATGATGAAGTATTGTTATACATGATGAAGTATTGTTGTACATGATGAAGTATTGTTGTGCATGATGACGTATTGTTGTACATGATGAAGTATTGTTATAAATGATGAAGTATTGTTATACATGATGACGTATTGTTATACATGATGAACTATTGTTATAAATGATGAAGTATTGTTGCACATGATGAAGTATTGTTATACATGATGAAGTATTGTTGCACATGATGAAGTATTGTTATACATGATGAAGTATTATTATACATGATGAAGTATTGTTGTACATGATGAAGTATTGTTATACATGATGAAGTATTGTTGTACATGATGAAGTATTGTTATAAATGATGAAGTATTGTTATACATGATGACGTATTGTTATACATGATGAAGTATTGTTATAAATGATGAAGTATTGTTGTACATGATGAAGTATTGTTATACATGATGAAGTATTGTTGTACATGATGAAGTATTGTTGTACATGATGAAGTATTGTTGTGCATGATGACGTATTGTTGTACATGATGAAGTATTGTTATAAATGATGAAGTATTGTTATACATGATGACGTATTGTTATACATGATGAAGTATTGTTATAAATGATGAAGTATTGTTGCACATGATGAAGTATTGTTGTACATGATGAAGTATTGTTATACATGATGAAGTATTTTTGTACATGATGAAGTATTGTTGTACATGATGAAGTATTGTTGTGCATGATGACGTATTGTTGTACATGATGAAGTATTGTTATAAATTATGAAGTATTGTTATACATGATGACGTATTGTTATACATGATGAACTATTGTTATAAATGATGAAGTATTGTTATAAATGATGAAGTATTGTTGCACATGATGAAGTATTGTTATACATGATGAAGTATTATTATACATGATGAAGTATTGTTGTACATGATGAAGTATTGTTGTACATGATGAAGTATTGTTATAAATGATGAAGTATTGTTATACATGATGAAGTATTGTTGTACATGATGAAGTATTGTTATAAATGATGAAGTATTGTTGTACATGATGAAGTATTGTTATACATGATGACGTATTGTTATACATGATGAAGTATTGTTATAAATGATGAAGTATTGTTGCACATGATGAAGTATTGTTATACATGATGAAGTATTGTTATACATGATGAAGTATTGTTGTACATGATGAAGTATTGTTGTGCATGATGACGTATTGTTGTACATGATGAAGTATTGTTATAAATGATGAAGTATTGTTATACATGATGACGTATTGTTATACATGATGAACTATTGTTATAAATGATGAAGTATTGTTGCACATGATGAAGTATTGTTATACATGATGAAGTATTGTTGCACATGATGAAGTATTGTTATACATGATGAAGTATTGTTGTACATGATGAAGTATTGTTATACATGATGAAGTATTGTTGTACATGATGAAGTATTGTTATAAATGATGAAGTATTGTTATACATGATGACGTATTGTTATACATGATGAAGTATTGTTATAAATGATGAAGTATTGTTGCACATGATGAAGTATTGTTGTACATGATGAAGTATTGTTATACATGATGAAGTATTGTTGTACATGATGAAGTATTGTTGTACATGATGAAGTATTGTTGTGCATGATGACGTATTGTTGTACATGATGAAGTATTGTTATAAATGATGAAGTATTGTTATACATGATGAAGTATTGTTATAAATGATGAAGTATTGTTATAAATGATGAAGTATTGTTGCACATGATAAAGTATTGTTATACATGATGAAGTATTATTATACATGATGAAGTATTGTTGTACATGATGAAGTATTGTTGTACATGATGAAGTATTGTTATAAATGATGAAGTATTGTTATACATGATGAAGTATTGTTATACATGATGACGTATTGTTATAAATGATGAAGTATTGTTAGACATGATGAAGTATTGTTGTACATGATGAAGTATTGTTGTACATGATGAAGTATTGTTGTACATGATGAAGTATTGTTATAAATGATGAAGTATTGTTGTACATGATGAAGTATTGTTATACATGATGACGTATTGTTATACATGATGAAGTATTGTTATAAATGATGAAGTATTGTTGCACATGATGAAGTATTGTTATACATGATGAAGTATTGTTATACATGATGAAGTATTGTTGTACATGATGAAGTATTGTTGTGCATGATGACGTATTGTTGTACATGATGAAGTATTGTTATAAATGATGAAGTATTGTTATACATGATGACGTATTGTTATACATGATGAACTATTGTTATAAATGATGAAGTATTGTTGCACATGATGAAGTATTGTTATACATGATGAAGTATTGTTGCACATGATGAAGTATTGTTATACATGATGAAGTATTATTATACATGATGAAGTATTGTTGTACATGATGAAGTATTGTTATACATGATGAAGTATTGTTGTACATGATGAAGTATTGTTATAAATGATGAAGTATTGTTATACATGATGACGTATTGTTATACATGATGAAGTATTGTTATAAATGATGAAGTATTGTTGTACATGATGAAGTATTGTTATACATGATGAAGTATTGTTGTACATGATGAAGTATTGTTGTACATGATGAAGTATTGTTGTGCATGATGACGTATTGTTGTACATGATGAAGTATTGTTATAAATGATGAAGTATTGTTATACATGATGACGTATTGTTATACATGATGAAGTATTGTTATAAATGATGAAGTATTGTTGCACATGATGAAGTATTGTTGTACATGATGAAGTATTGTTATACATGATGAAGTATTTTTGTACATGATGAAGTATTGTTGTACATGATGAAGTATTGTTGTGCATGATGACGTATTGTTGTACATGATGAAGTATTGTTATAAATTATGAAGTATTGTTATACATGATGACGTATTGTTATACATGATGAACTATTGTTATAAATGATGAAGTATTGTTATAAATGATGAAGTATTGTTGCACATGATGAAGTATTGTTATACATGATGAAGTATTATTATACATGATGAAGTATTGTTGTACATGATGAAGTATTGTTGTACATGATGAAGTATTGTTATAAATGATGAAGTATTGTTATACATGATGAAGTATTGTTGTACATGATGAAGTATTGTTATAAATGATGAAGTATTGTTGTACATGATGAAGTATTGTTATACATGATGACGTATTGTTATACATGATGAAGTATTGTTATAAATGATGAAGTATTGTTGCACATGATGAAGTATTGTTATACATGATGAAGTATTGTTATACATGATGAAGTATTGTTGTACATGATGAAGTATTGTTGTGCATGATGACGTATTGTTGTACATGATGAAGTATTGTTATAAATGATGAAGTATTGTTATACATGATGACGTATTGTTATACATGATGAACTATTGTTATAAATGATGAAGTATTGTTGCACATGATGAAGTATTGTTATACATGATGAAGTATTGTTGCACATGATGAAGTATTGTTATACATGATGAAGTATTATTATACATGATGAAGTATTGTTGTACATGATGAAGTATTGTTATACATGATGAAGTATTGTTGTACATGATGAAGTATTGTTATAAATGATGAAGTATTGTTATACATGATGACGTATTGTTATACATGATGAAGTATTGTTATAAATGATGAAGTATTGTTGTACATGATGAAGTATTGTTATACATGATGAAGTATTGTTGTACATGATGAAGTATTGTTGTACATGATGAAGTATTGTTGTGCATGATGACGTATTGTTGTACATGATGAAGTATTGTTATAAATGATGAAGTATTGTTATACATGATGACGTATTGTTATACATGATGAAGTATTGTTATAAATGATGAAGTATTGTTGCACATGATGAAGTATTGTTGTACATGATGAAGTATTGTTATACATGATGAAGTATTTTTGTACATGATGAAGTATTGTTGTACATGATGAAGTATTGTTGTGCATGATGACGTATTGTTGTACATGATGAAGTATTGTTATAAATTATGAAGTATTGTTATACATGATGACGTATTGTTATACATGATGAACTATTGTTATAAATGATGAAGTATTGTTATAAATGATGAAGTATTGTTGCACATGATGAAGTATTGTTATACATGATGAAGTATTATTATACATGATGAAGTATTGTTGTACATGATGAAGTATTGTTGTACATGATGAAGTATTGTTATAAATGATGAAGTATTGTTATACATGATGAAGTATTGTTATAAATGATGAAGTATTGTTATACATGATGAAGTATTGTTATACATGATGACGTATTGTTATAAATGATGAAGTATTGTTAGACATGATGAAGTATTGTTGTACATGATGAAGTATTGTTGTACATGATGAAGTATTGTTGTACATGATGAAGTATTGTTGTACATGATGACGTATTGTTGTAAATGATGAAGTATTGTTATAAATGATGAACTATTGTTATACATGATGACGTATTGTTATACATGATGAAGTATTGTTATAAATGATGAAGTATTGTTGCACATGATGAAGTATTGTTATACATGATGAAGTATTGTTATACATGATGACGTATTGTTATACATGATGAAGTATTGTTATAAATGATGAAGGATTGTTGCACATGATGAAGTATTGTTATACATGATGAAGTATTGTTATACATGATGACGTATTGTTATAAATGATGAAGTATTGTTAGACATGATGAAGTATTGTTGTACATGATGAAGTATTGTTATACATGATGAAGTATTGTTGTACATGATGAAGTATTGTTGTACATGATGAAGTATTGTTATACATGATGAAGTATTGTTATAAATGATGAAGTACTGTTGTACATGATGACGTATTGTTGTACATGATGAAGTATTGTTGTAAATGATGAAGTATTGTTATAAATGATGAAGTATTGTTAGACATGATGAAGTATTGTTGTACATGATGAAGTATTGTTATACATGATGAAGTATTGTTGTACATGATGAAGTATTGTTGTACATGATGAAGTATTGTTATACATGATGAAGTATTGTTATAAATGATGAAGTATTGTTGTACATGGTGACGTATTGTTGTACATGATGAAGTATTGTTGTAAATGATGAAGTATTGTTATAAATGATGAAGTATTGTTGTACATGATGAAGTATTGTTGTACATGATGAAGTATTGTTATAATTGATGAAGTATTGTTATAAATGATGAAGTATTGTTGTACATGATGAAGTATTGTTGTACATGATGACGTATTGTTGTACATGATGAAGTATTGTTATAAATGATGAAGTATTGTTATACATGATGAAGTATTGTTATAAATGATGAAGTATTGTTGTACATGATGATGTATTGTTATACATGATGAAGTATTATTATACATGATGAAGTATTGTTGTACATGATGAAGTATTGTTATACATGATGAAGTATTGTTATAAATTATGAAGTATTGTTATAAATGATGAAGAATTGTTGTACATGATGACGTATTGTTGTACATGATGAAGTATTGTTGTAAATGATGAAGTATTGTTATAAATGATGAAGTATTGTTGTACATGATGAAGTATTGTTATACATGATGAAGTATTATTATAAATGATGAAGTATTGTTGTACATGATGAAGTATTGTTGTACATGATTACGTATTGTTGTACATGATGAAGTATTGTTGTACATGATGAAGTATTGTTATACATGATGAAGTATTGTTGTACATGATGAAGTATTGTTGTACATGATGAAGTATTGTTGTACATGATGAAGTATTGTTGTGCATGATGACGTATTGTTGTACATGATGAAGTATTGTTATAAATGATGAAGTATTGTTATACATGATGACGTATTGTTATACATGATGAACTATTGTTATAAATGATGAAGTATTGTTGCACATGATGAAGTATTGTTATACATGATGAAGTATTGTTGCACATGATGAAGTATTGTTATACATGATGAAGTATTATTATACATGATGAAGTATTGTTGTACATGATGAAGTATTGTTATACATGATGAAGTATTGTTGTACATGATGAAGTATTGTTATAAATGATGAAGTATTGTTATACATGATGACGTATTGTTATACATGATGAAGTATTGTTATAAATGATGAAGTATTGTTGTACATGATGAAGTATTGTTATACATGATGAAGTATTGTTGTACATGATGAAGTATTGTTGTACATGATGAAGTATTGTTGTGCATGATGACGTATTGTTGTACATGATGAAGTATTGTTATAAATGATGAAGTATTGTTATACATGATGACGTATTGTTATACATGATGAAGTATTGTTATAAATGATGAAGTATTGTTGCACATGATGAAGTATTGTTGTACATGATGAAGTATTGTTATACATGATGAAGTATTTTTGTACATGATGAAGTATTGTTGTACATGATGAAGTATTGTTGTGCATGATGACGTATTGTTGTACATGATGAAGTATTGTTATAAATTATGAAGTATTGTTATACATGATGACGTATTGTTATACATGATGAACTATTGTTATAAATGATGAAGTATTGTTATAAATGATGAAGTATTGTTGCACATGATGAAGTATTGTTATACATGATGACGTATTGTTATACATGATGAACTATTGTTATAAATGATGAAGTATTGTTGCACATGATGAAGTATTGTTATACATGATGAAGTATTGTTGCACATGATGAAGTATTGTTATACATGATGAAGTATTATTATACATGATGAAGTATTGTTGTACATGATGAAGTATTGTTATACATGATGAAGTATTGTTGTACATGATGAAGTATTGTTATAAATGATGAAGTATTGTTATACATGATGACGTATTGTTATACATGATGAAGTATTGTTATAAATGATGAAGTATTGTTGTACATGATGAAGTATTGTTATACATGATGAAGTATTGTTGTACATGATGAAGTATTGTTGTACATGATGAAGTATTGTTGTGCATGATGACGTATTGTTGTACATGATGAAGTATTGTTATAAATGATGAAGTATTGTTATACATGATGACGTATTGTTATACATGATGAAGTATTGTTATAAATGATGAAGTATTGTTGCACATGATGAAGTATTGTTGTACATGATGAAGTATTGTTATACATGATGAAGTATTTTTGTACATGATGAAGTATTGTTGTACATGATGAAGTATTGTTGTGCATGATGACGTATTGTTGTACATGATGAAGTATTGTTATAAATTATGAAGTATTGTTATACATGATGACGTATTGTTATACATGATGAACTATTGTTATAAATGATGAAGTATTGTTATAAATGATGAAGTATTGTTGCACATGATGAAGTATTGTTATACATGATGAAGTATTATTATACATGATGAAGTATTGTTGTACATGATGAAGTATTGTTGTACATGATGAAGTATTGTTATAAATGATGAAGTATTGTTATACATGATGAAGTATTGTTGTACATGATGAAGTATTGTTATAAATGATGAAGTATTGTTGTACATGATGAAGTATTGTTATACATGATGACGTATTGTTATACATGATGAAGTATTGTTATAAATGATGAAGTATTGTTGCACATGATGAAGTATTGTTATACATGATGAAGTATTGTTATACATGATGAAGTATTGTTGTACATGATGAAGTATTGTTGTGCATGATGACGTATTGTTGTACATGATGAAGTATTGTTATAAATGATGAAGTATTGTTATACATGATGACGTATTGTTATACATGATGAACTATTGTTATAAATGATGAAGTATTGTTGCACATGATGAAGTATTGTTATACATGATGAAGTATTGTTGCACATGATGAAGTATTGTTATACATGATGAAGTATTATTATACATGATGAAGTATTGTTGTACATGATGAAGTATTGTTATACATGATGAAGTATTGTTGTACATGATGAAGTATTGTTATAAATGATGAAGTATTGTTATACATGATGACGTATTGTTATACATGATGAAGTATTGTTATAAATGATGAAGTATTGTTGTACATGATGAAGTATTGTTATACATGATGAAGTATTGTTGTACATGATGAAGTATTGTTGTACATGATGAAGTATTGTTGTGCATGATGACGTATTGTTGTACATGATGAAGTATTGTTATAAATGATGAAGTATTGTTATACATGATGACGTATTGTTATACATGATGAAGTATTGTTATAAATGATGAAGTATTGTTGCACATGATGAAGTATTGTTGTACATGATGAAGTATTGTTATACATGATGAAGTATTTTTGTACATGATGAAGTATTGTTGTACATGATGAAGTATTGTTGTGCATGATGACGTATTGTTGTACATGATGAAGTATTGTTATAAATTATGAAGTATTGTTATACATGATGACGTATTGTTATACATGATGAACTATTGTTATAAATGATGAAGTATTGTTATAAATGATGAAGTATTGTTGCACATGATGAAGTATTGTTATACATGATGAAGTATTATTATACATGATGAAGTATTGTTGTACATGATGAAGTATTGTTGTACATGATGAAGTATTGTTATAAATGATGAAGTATTGTTATACATGATGAAGTATTGTTATAAATGATGAAGTATTGTTATACATGATGAAGTATTGTTATACATGATGACGTATTGTTATAAATGATGAAGTATTGTTAGACATGATGAAGTATTGTTGTACATGATGAAGTATTGTTGTACATGATGAAGTATTGTTGTACATGATGAAGTATTGTTGTACATGATGACGTATTGTTGTAAATGATGAAGTATTGTTATAAATGATGAACTATTGTTATACATGATGACGTATTGTTATACATGATGAAGTATTGTTATAAATGATGAAGTATTGTTGCACATGATGAAGTATTGTTATACATGATGAAGTATTGTTATACATGATGACGTATTGTTATACATGATGAAGTATTGTTATAAATGATGAAGGATTGTTGCACATGATGAAGTATTGTTATACATGATGAAGTATTGTTATACATGATGACGTATTGTTATAAATGATGAAGTATTGTTAGACATGATGAAGTATTGTTGTACATGATGAAGTATTGTTATACATGATGAAGTATTGTTGTACATGATGAAGTATTGTTGTACATGATGAAGTATTGTTATACATGATGAAGTATTGTTATAAATGATGAAGTATTGTTGTACATGATGACGTATTGTTGTACATGATGAAGTATTGTTGTAAATGATGAAGTATTGTTATAAATGATGAAGTATTGTTAGACATGATGAAGTATTGTTGTACATGATGAAGTATTGTTATACATGATGAAGTATTGTTGTACATGATGAAGTATTGTTGTACATGATGAAGTATTGTTATACATGATGAAGTATTGTTATAAATGATGAAGTATTGTTGTACATGGTGACGTATTGTTGTACATGATGAAGTATTGTTGTAAATGATGAAGTATTGTTATAAATGATGAAGTATTGTTGTACATGATGAAGTATTGTTGTACATGATGAAGTATTGTTATAATTGATGAAGTATTGTTATAAATGATGAAGTATTGTTGTACATGATGAAGTATTGTTGTACATGATGACGTATTGTTGTACATGATGAAGTATTGTTATAAATGATGAAGTATTGTTATACATGATGAAGTATTGTTATAAATGATGAAGTATTGTTGTACATGATGATGTATTGTTATACATGATGAAGTATTATTATACATGATGAAGTATTGTTGTACATGATGAAGTATTGTTATACATGATGAAGTATTGTTATAAATTATGAAGTATTGTTATAAATGATGAAGAATTGTTGTACATGATGACGTATTGTTGTACATGATGAAGTATTGTTGTAAATGATGAAGTATTGTTATAAATGATGAAGTATTGTTGTACATGATGAAGTATTGTTATACATGATGAAGTATTATTATAAATGATGAAGTATTGTTGTACATGATGAAGTATTGTTGTACATGATGACGTATTGTTGTACATGATGAAGTATTGTTGTACATGATGAAGTATTGTTATACATGATGAAGTATTGTTGTACATGATGAAGTATTGTTGTACATGATGAAGTATTGTTGTACATGATGAAGTATTGTTGTGCATGATGACGTATTGTTGTACATGATGAAGTATTGTTATAAATGATGAAGTATTGTTATACATGATGACGTATTGTTATACATGATGAACTATTGTTATAAATGATGAAGTATTGTTGCACATGATGAAGTATTGTTATACATGATGAAGTATTGTTGCACATGATGAAGTATTGTTATACATGATGAAGTATTATTATACATGATGAAGTATTGTTGTACATGATGAAGTATTGTTATACATGATGAAGTATTGTTGTACATGATGAAGTATTGTTATAAATGATGAAGTATTGTTATACATGATGACGTATTGTTATACATGATGAAGTATTGTTATAAATGATGAAGTATTGTTGTACATGATGAAGTATTGTTATACATGATGAAGTATTGTTGTACATGATGAAGTATTGTTGTACATGATGAAGTATTGTTGTGCATGATGACGTATTGTTGTACATGATGAAGTATTGTTATAAATGATGAAGTATTGTTATACATGATGACGTATTGTTATACATGATGAAGTATTGTTATAAATGATGAAGTATTGTTGCACATGATGAAGTATTGTTGTACATGATGAAGTATTGTTATACATGATGAAGTATTGTTGTACATGATGAAGTATTGTTGTAAATGATGAAGTATTGTTATAAATGATGAAGTATTGTTAGACATGATGAAGTATTGTTGTACATGATGAAGTATTGTTATACATGATGAAGTATTGTTGTACATGATGAAGTATTGTTGTACATGATGAAGTATTGTTATACATGATGAAGTATTGTTATAAATGATGAAGTATTGTTGTACATGGTGACGTATTGTTGTACATGATGAAGTATTGTTGTAAATGATGAAGTATTGTTATAAATGATGAAGTATTGTTGTACATGATGAAGTATTGTTGTACATGATGAAGTATTGTTATAATTGATGAAGTATTGTTATAAATGATGAAGTATTGTTGTACATGATGAAGTATTGTTGTACATGATGACGTATTGTTGTACATGATGAAGTATTGTTATAAATGATGAAGTATTGTTATACATGATGAAGTATTGTTATAAATGATGAAGTATTGTTGTACATGATGATGTATTGTTATACATGATGAAGTATTATTATACATGATGAAGTATTGTTGTACATGATGAAGTATTGTTATACATGATGAAGTATTGTTATAAATTATGAAGTATTGTTATAAATGATGAAGAATTGTTGTACATGATGACGTATTGTTGTACATGATGAAGTATTGTTGTAAATGATGAAGTATTGTTATAAATGATGAAGTATTGTTGTACATGATGAAGTATTGTTATACATGATGAAGTATTATTATAAATGATGAAGTATTGTTGTACATGATGAAGTATTGTTGTACATGATGACGTATTGTTGTACATGATGAAGTATTGTTGTACATGATGAAGTATTGTTATACATGATGAAGTATTGTTGTACATGATGAAGTATTGTTGTACATGATGAAGTATTGTTGTACATGATGAAGTATTGTTGTGCATGATGACGTATTGTTGTACATGATGAAGTATTGTTATAAATGATGAAGTATTGTTATACATGATGACGTATTGTTATACATGATGAACTATTGTTATAAATGATGAAGTATTGTTGCACATGATGAAGTATTGTTATACATGATGAAGTATTGTTGCACATGATGAAGTATTGTTATACATGATGAAGTATTATTATACATGATGAAGTATTGTTGTACATGATGAAGTATTGTTATACATGATGAAGTATTGTTGTACATGATGAAGTATTGTTATAAATGATGAAGTATTGTTATACATGATGACGTATTGTTATACATGATGAAGTATTGTTATAAATGATGAAGTATTGTTGTACATGATGAAGTATTGTTATACATGATGAAGTATTGTTGTACATGATGAAGTATTGTTGTACATGATGAAGTATTGTTGTGCATGATGACGTATTGTTGTACATGATGAAGTATTGTTATAAATGATGAAGTATTGTTATACATGATGACGTATTGTTATACATGATGAAGTATTGTTATAAATGATGAAGTATTGTTGCACATGATGAAGTATTGTTGTACATGATGAAGTATTGTTATACATGATGAAGTATTTTTGTACATGATGAAGTATTGTTGTACATGATGAAGTATTGTTGTGCATGATGACGTATTGTTGTACATGATGAAGTATTGTTATAAATTATGAAGTATTGTTATACATGATGACGTATTGTTATACATGATGAACTATTGTTATAAATGATGAAGTATTGTTATAAATGATGAAGTATTGTTGCACATGATGAAGTATTGTTATACATGATGACGTATTGTTATACATGATGAACTATTGTTATAAATGATGAAGTATTGTTGCACATGATGAAGTATTGTTATACATGATGAAGTATTGTTGCACATGATGAAGTATTGTTATACATGATGAAGTATTATTATACATGATGAAGTATTGTTGTACATGATGAAGTATTGTTATACATGATGAAGTATTGTTGTACATGATGAAGTATTGTTATAAATGATGAAGTATTGTTATACATGATGACGTATTGTTATACATGATGAAGTATTGTTATAAATGATGAAGTATTGTTGTACATGATGAAGTATTGTTATACATGATGAAGTATTGTTGTACATGATGAAGTATTGTTGTACATGATGAAGTATTGTTGTGCATGATGACGTATTGTTGTACATGATGAAGTATTGTTATAAATGATGAAGTATTGTTATACATGATGACGTATTGTTATACATGATGAAGTATTGTTATAAATGATGAAGTATTGTTGCACATGATGAAGTATTGTTGTACATGATGAAGTATTGTTATACATGATGAAGTATTTTTGTACATGATGAAGTATTGTTGTACATGATGAAGTATTGTTGTGCATGATGACGTATTGTTGTACATGATGAAGTATTGTTATAAATTATGAAGTATTGTTATACATGATGACGTATTGTTATACATGATGAACTATTGTTATAAATGATGAAGTATTGTTATAAATGATGAAGTATTGTTGCACATGATGAAGTATTGTTATACATGATGAAGTATTATTATACATGATGAAGTATTGTTGTACATGATGAAGTATTGTTGTACATGATGAAGTATTGTTATAAATGATGAAGTATTGTTATACATGATGAAGTATTGTTGTACATGATGAAGTATTGTTATAAATGATGAAGTATTGTTGTACATGATGAAGTATTGTTATACATGATGACGTATTGTTATACATGATGAAGTATTGTTATAAATGATGAAGTATTGTTGCACATGATGAAGTATTGTTATACATGATGAAGTATTGTTATACATGATGAAGTATTGTTGTACATGATGAAGTATTGTTGTGCATGATGACGTATTGTTGTACATGATGAAGTATTGTTATAAATGATGAAGTATTGTTATACATGATGACGTATTGTTATACATGATGAACTATTGTTATAAATGATGAAGTATTGTTGCACATGATGAAGTATTGTTATACATGATGAAGTATTGTTGCACATGATGAAGTATTGTTATACATGATGAAGTATTATTATACATGATGAAGTATTGTTGTACATGATGAAGTATTGTTATACATGATGAAGTATTGTTGTACATGATGAAGTATTGTTATAAATGATGAAGTATTGTTATACATGATGACGTATTGTTATACATGATGAAGTATTGTTATAAATGATGAAGTATTGTTGTACATGATGAAGTATTGTTATACATGATGAAGTATTGTTGTACATGATGAAGTATTGTTGTACATGATGAAGTATTGTTGTGCATGATGACGTATTGTTGTACATGATGAAGTATTGTTATAAATGATGAAGTATTGTTATACATGATGACGTATTGTTATACATGATGAAGTATTGTTATAAATGATGAAGTATTGTTGCACATGATGAAGTATTGTTGTACATGATGAAGTATTGTTATACATGATGAAGTATTTTTGTACATGATGAAGTATTGTTGTACATGATGAAGTATTGTTGTGCATGATGACGTATTGTTGTACATGATGAAGTATTGTTATAAATTATGAAGTATTGTTATACATGATGACGTATTGTTATACATGATGAACTATTGTTATAAATGATGAAGTATTGTTATAAATGATGAAGTATTGTTGCACATGATGAAGTATTGTTATACATGATGAAGTATTATTATACATGATGAAGTATTGTTGTACATGATGAAGTATTGTTGTACATGATGAAGTATTGTTATAAATGATGAAGTATTGTTATACATGATGAAGTATTGTTATAAATGATGAAGTATTGTTATACATGATGAAGTATTGTTATACATGATGACGTATTGTTATAAATGATGAAGTATTGTTAGACATGATGAAGTATTGTTGTACATGATGAAGTATTGTTGTACATGATGAAGTATTGTTGTACATGATGAAGTATTGTTGTACATGATGACGTATTGTTGTAAATGATGAAGTATTGTTATAAATGATGAACTATTGTTATACATGATGACGTATTGTTATACATGATGAAGTATTGTTATAAATGATGAAGTATTGTTGCACATGATGAAGTATTGTTATACATGATGAAGTATTGTTATACATGATGACGTATTGTTATACATGATGAAGTATTGTTATAAATGATGAAGGATTGTTGCACATGATGAAGTATTGTTATACATGATGAAGTATTGTTATACATGATGACGTATTGTTATAAATGATGAAGTATTGTTAGACATGATGAAGTATTGTTGTACATGATGAAGTATTGTTATACATGATGAAGTATTGTTGTACATGATGAAGTATTGTTGTACATGATGAAGTATTGTTATACATGATGAAGTATTGTTATAAATGATGAAGTATTGTTGTACATGATGACGTATTGTTGTACATGATGAAGTATTGTTGTAAATGATGAAGTATTGTTATAAATGATGAAGTATTGTTAGACATGATGAAGTATTGTTGTACATGATGAAGTATTGTTATACATGATGAAGTATTGTTGTACATGATGAAGTATTGTTGTACATGATGAAGTATTGTTATACATGATGAAGTATTGTTATAAATGATGAAGTATTGTTGTACATGGTGACGTATTGTTGTACATGATGAAGTATTGTTGTAAATGATGAAGTATTGTTATAAATGATGAAGTATTGTTGTACATGATGAAGTATTGTTGTACATGATGAAGTATTGTTATAATTGATGAAGTATTGTTATAAATGATGAAGTATTGTTGCACATGATGAAGTATTGTTATACATGATGAAGTATTGTTGCACATGATGAAGTATTGTTATACATGATGAAGTATTATTATACATGATGAAGTATTGTTGTACATGATGAAGTATTGTTATACATGATGAAGTATTGTTGTACATGATGAAGTATTGTTATAAATGATGAAGTATTGTTATACATGATGACGTATTGTTATACATGATGAAGTATTGTTATAAATGATGAAGTATTGTTGTACATGATGAAGTATTGTTATACATGATGAAGTATTGTTGTACATGATGAAGTATTGTTGTACATGATGAAGTATTGTTGTGCATGATGACGTATTGTTGTACATGATGAAGTATTGTTATAAATGATGAAGTATTGTTATACATGATGACGTATTGTTATACATGATGAAGTATTGTTATAAATGATGAAGTATTGTTGCACATGATGAAGTATTGTTGTACATGATGAAGTATTGTTATACATGATGAAGTATTTTTGTACATGATGAAGTATTGTTGTACATGATGAAGTATTGTTGTGCATGATGACGTATTGTTGTACATGATGAAGTATTGTTATAAATTATGAAGTATTGTTATACATGATGACGTATTGTTATACATGATGAACTATTGTTATAAATGATGAAGTATTGTTATAAATGATGAAGTATTGTTGCACATGATGAAGTATTGTTATACATGATGAAGTATTATTATACATGATGAAGTATTGTTGTACATGATGAAGTATTGTTGTACATGATGAAGTATTGTTATAAATGATGAAGTATTGTTATACATGATGAAGTATTGTTATAAATGATGAAGTATTGTTATACATGATGAAGTATTGTTATACATGATGACGTATTGTTATAAATGATGAAGTATTGTTAGACATGATGAAGTATTGTTGTACATGATGAAGTATTGTTGTACATGATGAAGTATTGTTGTACATGATGAAGTATTGTTGTACATGATGACGTATTGTTGTAAATGATGAAGTATTGTTATAAATGATGAACTATTGTTATACATGATGACGTATTGTTATACATGATGAAGTATTGTTATAAATGATGAAGTATTGTTGCACATGATGAAGTATTGTTATACATGATGAAGTATTGTTATACATGATGACGTATTGTTATACATGATGAAGTATTGTTATAAATGATGAAGGATTGTTGCACATGATGAAGTATTGTTATACATGATGAAGTATTGTTATACATGATGACGTATTGTTATAAATGATGAAGTATTGTTAGACATGATGAAGTATTGTTGTACATGATGAAGTATTGTTATACATGATGAAGTATTGTTGTACATGATGAAGTATTGTTGTACATGATGAAGTATTGTTATACATGATGAAGTATTGTTATAAATGATGAAGTATTGTTGTACATGATGACGTATTGTTGTACATGATGAAGTATTGTTGTAAATGATGAAGTATTGTTATAAATGATGAAGTATTGTTAGACATGATGAAGTATTGTTGTACATGATGAAGTATTGTTATACATGATGAAGTATTGTTGTACATGATGAAGTATTGTTGTACATGATGAAGTATTGTTATACATGATGAAGTATTGTTATAAATGATGAAGTATTGTTGTACATGGTGACGTATTGTTGTACATGATGAAGTATTGTTGTAAATGATGAAGTATTGTTATAAATGATGAAGTATTGTTGTACATGATGAAGTATTGTTGTACATGATGAAGTATTGTTATAATTGATGAAGTATTGTTATAAATGATGAAGTATTGTTGTACATGATGAAGTATTGTTGTACATGATGACGTATTGTTGTACATGATGAAGTATTGTTATAAATGATGAAGTATTGTTATACATGATGAAGTATTGTTATAAATGATGAAGTATTGTTGTACATGATGATGTATTGTTATACATGATGAAGTATTATTATACATGATGAAGTATTGTTGTACATGATGAAGTATTGTTATACATGATGAAGTATTGTTATAAATTATGAAGTATTGTTATAAATGATGAAGAATTGTTGTACATGATGACGTATTGTTGTACATGATGAAGTATTGTTGTAAATGATGAAGTATTGTTATAAATGATGAAGTATTGTTGTACATGATGAAGTATTGTTATACATGATGAAGTATTATTATAAATGATGAAGTATTGTTGTACATGATGAAGTATTGTTGTACATGATGACGTATTGTTGTACATGATGAAGTATTGTTGTACATGATGAAGTATTGTTATACATGATGAAGTATTGTTGTACATGATGAAGTATTGTTGTACATGATGAAGTATTGTTGTGCATGATGACGTATTGTTGTACATGATGAAGTATTGTTATAAATGATGAAGTATTGTTATACATGATGACGTATTGTTATACATGATGAACTATTGTTATAAATGATGAAGTATTGTTGCACATGATGAAGTATTGTTATACATGATGAAGTATTGTTGCACATGATGAAGTATTGTTATACATGATGAAGTATTATTATACATGATGAAGTATTGTTGTACATGATGAAGTATTGTTATACATGATGAAGTATTGTTGTACATGATGAAGTATTGTTATAAATGATGAAGTATTGTTATACATGATGACGTATTGTTATACATGATGAAGTATTGTTATAAATGATGAAGTATTGTTGTACATGATGAAGTATTGTTATACATGATGAAGTATTGTTGTACATGATGAAGTATTGTTGTACATGATGAAGTATTGTTGTGCATGATGACGTATTGTTGTACATGATGAAGTATTGTTATAAATGATGAAGTATTGTTATACATGATGACGTATTGTTATACATGATGAAGTATTGTTATAAATGATGAAGTATTGTTGCACATGATGAAGTATTGTTGTACATGATGAAGTATTGTTATACATGATGAAGTATTTTTGTACATGATGAAGTATTGTTGTACATGATGAAGTATTGTTGTGCATGATGACGTATTGTTGTACATGATGAAGTATTGTTATAAATTATGAAGTATTGTTATACATGATGACGTATTGTTATACATGATGAACTATTGTTATAAATGATGAAGTATTGTTATAAATGATGAAGTATTGTTGCACATGATGAAGTATTGTTATACATGATGAAGTATTATTATACATGATGAAGTATTGTTGTACATGATGAAGTATTGTTGTACATGATGAAGTATTGTTATAAATGATGAAGTATTGTTATACATGATGAAGTATTGTTGTACATGATGAAGTATTGTTATAAATGATGAAGTATTGTTGTACATGATGAAGTATTGTTATACATGATGACGTATTGTTATACATGATGAAGTATTGTTATAAATGATGAAGTATTGTTGCACATGATGAAGTATTGTTATACATGATGAAGTATTGTTATACATGATGAAGTATTGTTGTACATGATGAAGTATTGTTGTGCATGATGACGTATTGTTGTACATGATGAAGTATTGTTATAAATGATGAAGTATTGTTATACATGATGACGTATTGTTATACATGATGAACTATTGTTATAAATGATGAAGTATTGTTGCACATGATGAAGTATTGTTATACATGATGAAGTATTGTTGCACATGATGAAGTATTGTTATACATGATGAAGTATTGTTGTACATGATGAAGTATTGTTATACATGATGAAGTATTGTTGTACATGATGAAGTATTGTTATAAATGATGAAGTATTGTTATACATGATGACGTATTGTTATACATGATGAAGTATTGTTATAAATGATGAAGTATTGTTGCACATGATGAAGTATTGTTGTACATGATGAAGTATTGTTATACATGATGAAGTATTGTTGTACATGATGAAGTATTGTTGTACATGATGAAGTATTGTTGTGCATGATGACGTATTGTTGTACATGATGAAGTATTGTTATAAATGATGAAGTATTGTTATACATGATGAAGTATTGTTATAAATGATGAAGTATTGTTATAAATGATGAAGTATTGTTGCACATGATAAAGTATTGTTATACATGATGAAGTATTATTATACATGATGAAGTATTGTTGTACATGATGAAGTATTGTTGTACATGATGAAGTATTGTTATAAATGATGAAGTATTGTTATACATGATGAAGTATTGTTATACATGATGACGTATTGTTATAAATGATGAAGTATTGTTAGACATGATGAAGTATTGTTGTACATGATGAAGTATTGTTGTACATGATGAAGTATTGTTGTACATGATGAAGTATTGTTATAAATGATGAAGTATTGTTGTACATGATGAAGTATTGTTATACATGATGACGTATTGTTATACATGATGAAGTATTGTTATAAATGATGAAGTATTGTTGCACATGATGAAGTATTGTTATACATGATGAAGTATTGTTATACATGATGAAGTATTGTTGTACATGATGAAGTATTGTTGTGCATGATGACGTATTGTTGTACATGATGAAGTATTGTTATAAATGATGAAGTATTGTTATACATGATGACGTATTGTTATACATGATGAACTATTGTTATAAATGATGAAGTATTGTTGCACATGATGAAGTATTGTTATACATGATGAAGTATTGTTGCACATGATGAAGTATTGTTATACATGATGAAGTATTATTATACATGATGAAGTATTGTTGTACATGATGAAGTATTGTTATACATGATGAAGTATTGTTGTACATGATGAAGTATTGTTATAAATGATGAAGTATTGTTATACATGATGACGTATTGTTATACATGATGAAGTATTGTTATAAATGATGAAGTATTGTTGTACATGATGAAGTATTGTTATACATGATGAAGTATTGTTGTACATGATGAAGTATTGTTGTACATGATGAAGTATTGTTGTGCATGATGACGTATTGTTGTACATGATGAAGTATTGTTATAAATGATGAAGTATTGTTATACATGATGACGTATTGTTATACATGATGAAGTATTGTTATAAATGATGAAGTATTGTTGCACATGATGAAGTATTGTTGTACATGATGAAGTATTGTTATACATGATGAAGTATTTTTGTACATGATGAAGTATTGTTGTACATGATGAAGTATTGTTGTGCATGATGACGTATTGTTGTACATGATGAAGTATTGTTATAAATTATGAAGTATTGTTATACATGATGACGTATTGTTATACATGATGAACTATTGTTATAAATGATGAAGTATTGTTATAAATTATGAAGTATTGTTGCACATGATGAAGTATTGTTATACATGATGAAGTATTATTATACATGATGAAGTATTGTTGTACATGATGAAGTATTGTTGTACATGATGAAGTATTGTTATAAATGATGAAGTATTGTTATACATGATGAAGTATTGTTGTACATGATGAAGTATTGTTATAAATGATGAAGTATTGTTGTACATGATGAAGTATTGTTATACATGATGACGTATTGTTATACATGATGAAGTATTGTTATAAATGATGAAGTATTGTTGCACATGATGAAGTATTGTTATACATGATGAAGTATTGTTATACATGATGAAGTATTGTTGTACATGATGAAGTATTGTTGTGCATGATGACGTATTGTTGTACATGATGAAGTATTGTTATAAATGATGAAGTATTGTTATACATGATGACGTATTGTTATACATGATGAACTATTGTTATAAATGATGAAGTATTGTTGCACATGATGAAGTATTGTTATACATGATGAAGTATTGTTGCACATGATGAAGTATTGTTATACATGATGAAGTATTGTTGTACATGATGAAGTATTGTTGTACATGATGAAGTATTGTTGTGCATGATGACGTATTGTTGTACATGATGAAGTATTGTTATAAATGATGAAGTATTGTTATACATGATGACGTATTGTTATACATGATGAAGTATTGTTATAAATGATGAAGTATTGTTGCACATGATGAAGTATTGTTGTACATGATGAAGTATTGTTATACATGATGAAGTATTTTTGTACATGATGAAGTATTGTTGTACATGATGAAGTATTGTTGTGCATGATGACGTATTGTTGTACATGATGAAGTATTGTTATAAATTATGAAGTATTGTTATACATGATGACGTATTGTTATACATGATGACGTATTGTTATAAATGATGAAGTATTGTTATAAATGATGAAGTATTGTTGCACATGATGAAGTATTGTTATACATGATGAAGTATTATTATACATGATGAAGTATTGTTGTACATGATGAAGTATTGTTGTACATGATGAAGTATTGTTATAAATGATGAAGTATTGTTATACATGATGAAGTATTGTTATAAATGATGAAGTATTGTTATACATGATGAAGTATTGTTGTACATGATGAAGTATTGTTATAAATGATGAAGTATTGTTATACATGATGACGTATTGTTATACATGATGAAGTATTGTTATAAATGATGAAGTATTGTTGCACATGATGAAGTATTGTTGTACATGATGAAGTATTGTTATACATGATGAAGTATTTTTGTACATGATGAAGTATTGTTGTACATGATGAAGTATTGTTGTGCATGATGACGTATTGTTGTACATGATGAAGTATTGTTATAAATTATGAAGTATTGTTATACATGATGACGTATTGTTATACATGATGACGTATTGTTATAAATGATGAAGTATTGTTATAAATGATGAAGTATTGTTGCACATGATGAAGTATTGTTATACATGATGAAGTATTATTATACATGATGAAGTATTGTTGTACATGATGAAGTATTGTTGTACATGATGAAGTATTGTTATAAATGATGAAGTATTGTTATACATGATGAAGTATTGTTATAAATGATGAAGTATTGTTATACATGATGAAGTATTGTTATACATGATGACGTATTGTTATAAATGATGAAGTATTGTTAGACATGATGAAGTATTGTTGTACATGATGAAGTATTGTTGTACATGATGAAGTATTGTTGTACATGATGACGTATTGTTGTAAATGATGAAGTATTGTTATAAATGATGAACTATTGTTATACATGATGACGTATTGTTATACATGATGAAGTATTGTTATAAATGATGAAGTATTGTTGCACATGATGAAGTATTGTTATACATGATGAAGTATTGTTATACATGATGACGTATTGTTATACATGATGAAGTATTGTTATAAATGATGAAGGATTGTTGCACATGATGAAGTATTGTTATACATGATGAAGTATTGTTATACATGATGACGTATTGTTATAAATGATGAAGTATTGTTAGACATGATGAAGTATTGTTGTACATGATGAAGTATTGTTATACATGATGAAGTATTGTTGTACATGATGAAGTATTGTTGTACATGATGAAGTATTGTTATACATGATGAAGTATTGTTATAAATGATGAAGTATTGTTGTACATGATGACGTATTGTTGTACATGATGAAGTATTGTTGTAAATGATGAAGTATTGTTATAAATGATGAAGTATTGTTAGACATGATGAAGTATTGTTATAAATGATGAAGTATTGTTAGACATGATGAAGTATTGTTGTACATGATGAAGTATTGTTATACATGATGAAGTATTGTTGTACATGATGAAGTATTGTTGTACATGATGAAGTATTGTTATACATGATGAAGTATTGTTATAAATGATGAAGTATTGTTGTACATGGTGACGTATTGTTGTACATGATGAAGTATTGTTGTAAATGATGAAGTATTGTTATAAATGATGAAGTATTGTTGTACATGATGAAGTATTGTTGTACATGATGAAGTATTGTTATAATTGATGAAGTATTGTTATAAATGATGAAGTATTGTTGTACATGATGAAGTATTGTTGTACATGATGACGTATTGTTGTACATGATGAAGTATTGTTATAAATGATGAAGTATTGTTATACATGATGAAGTATTGTTATAAATGATGAAGTATTGTTGTACATGATGATGTATTGTTATACATGATGAAGTATTATTATACATGATGAAGTATTGTTGTACATGATGAAGTATTGTTATACATGATGAAGTATTGTTATAAATTATGAAGTATTGTTATAAATGATGAAGAATTGTTGTACATGATGACGTATTGTTGTACATGATGAAGTATTGTTGTAAATGATGAAGTATTGTTATAAATGATGAAGTATTGTTGTACATGATGAAGTATTGTTATACATGATGAAGTATTATTATAAATGATGAAGTATTGTTGTACATGATGAAGTATTGTTGTACATGATGACGTATTGTTGTACATGATGAAGTATTGTTGTACATGATGAAGTATTGTTATACATGATGAAGTATTGTTGTACATGATGAAGTATTGTTGTACATGATGATGTATTGTTGTACATGATGAAGTATTGTTATAAATGATGAAGTATTGTTATACATGATGAAGTATTGTTATATATGATGAAGTATTGTTGTACATGATGACGTATTGTTATACATGATGAAGTATTATGATATATGATGAAGTATTGTTATACATGATGAAGTATTGTTGTACATGATGAAGTATTGTTGTACATGATGAAGTATTGTTATACATGATGAAGTATTGTTGTACATGATGAAGTATTGTTGTACATGATGACATATTGTTGTACATGATGAAGTATTGTTATAAATGATGAAGTATTATTATACATGATGAAGTATTGTTGTACATGATGAAGTATTGTTGTACATGATGAAGTATTGTTATAAATTATGAAGTATTGTTATACATGATGAAGTATTGTTATAAATGATGAAGTATTATTATACATGATGAAGTATTGTTGTACATGATGAAGTATTGTTGTACATGATGAAGTATTGTTATAAATTATGAAGTATTGTTATACATGATGAAGTATTATTATACATGATGAAGTATTGTTGTACATGATGAAGTATTGTTATACATGATGAAGTATTGTTATAAATTATGAAGTATTGTTATAAATGATGAAGTATTGTTGTACATGATGACGTATTGTTGTACATGATGAAGTATTGTTGTAAATGATGAAGTATTGTTATAAATGATGAAGTATTGTTGTACATGATGAAGTATTGTTGTACATGATGAAGTATTGTTATACATGATGAAGTATTGTTATAAATGATGAAATATTGTTGTACATGATGAAGTATTGTTGTACATGATGAAGTATTGTTATACATGATGAAGTATTGTTGTACATGATGAAGTATTGTTGTACATGATGACGTATTGTTGTACATGATGAAGTATTGTTATAAATTATGAAGTATTGTTATACATGATGAAGTATTGTTATAAATGATGAAGTATTGTGGTACATGATGAAGTATTGTTATACATGATGAAGTATTGTTATAAATTATGAAGTATTGTTATACATGATGAAGTATTGTTGTACATGATGAAGTATTGTTATACATGATGAAGTATTGTTATACATGATGAAGTATTGTTATAAATGATGAAGTATTGTTGTACATGATGAAGTATTGTTATACATGATGAAGTATTGTTATACATGATGAAGTATTGTTGTACATGATGAAGTATTGTTGTACATGATGAAGTATTGTTGTGCATGATGACGTATTGTTGTACATGATGAAGTATTGTTATAAATGATGAAGTATTGTTATACATGATGACGTATTGTTATACATGATGAAGTATTGTTATAAATGATGAAGTATTGTTGCACATGATGAAGTATTGTTGTACATGATGAAGTATTGTTATACATGATGAAGTATTGTTGTACATGATGAAGTATTGTTGTACATGATGAAGTATTGTTGTGCATGATGACGTATTGTTGTACATGATGAAGTATTGTTATAAATGATGAAGTATTGTTATACATGATGAAGTATTGTTATACATGATGACGTATTGTTATACATGATGAAGTATTGTTATAAATGATGAAGTATTGTTGCACATGATGAAGTATTGTTGTACATGATGAAGTATTGTTGTACATGATGAAGTATTGTTGTACATGATGAAGTATTGTTGTGCATGATGACGTATTGTTGTACATGATGAAGTATTGTTATAAATGATGAAGTATTGTTATACATGATGACGTATTGTTATACATGATGAACTATTGTTATAAATGATGAAGTATTGTTATAAATGATGAAGTATTGTTGCACATGATGAAGTATTGTTATACATGATGAAGTATTATTATACATGATGAAGTATTTTTGTACATGATGAAGTATTGTTGTACATGATGAAGTATTGTTATAAATGATGAAGTATTGTTATACATGATGAAGTATTGTTATACATGATGACGTATTGTTATAAATGATGAAGTATTGTTGTACATGATGAAGTATTGTTGTACATGATGAAGTATTGTTGTACATGATGAAGTATTGTTATAAATGATGAAGTATTGTTATAAATGATGAAGTATTGTTGTACATGATGAAGTATTGTTGTACATGATGACGTATTGTTGTAAATGATGAAGTATTGTTATAAATGATGAACTATTGTTATACATGATGACGTATTGTTATACATGATGAAGTATTGTTATAAATGATGAAGTATTGTTGCACATGATGAAGTATTGTTATACATGATGAAGTATTGTTATACATGATGACGTATTGTTATACATGATGAAGTATTGTTATAAATGATGAAGTATTGTTGCACATGATGAAGTATTGTTATACATGATGAAGTATTGTTATACATGATGACGTATTGTTATAAATGATGAAGTATTGTTAGACATGATGAAGTATTGTTGTACATGATGAAGTATTGTTATACATGATGAAGTATTGTTGTACATGATGAAGTATTGTTGTACATGATGAAGTATTATTATACATGATGAAGTATTGTTGTACATGATGAAGTATTGTTATACATGATGAAGTATTGTTATAAATTATGAAGTATTGTTATAAATGATGAAGAATTGTTGTACATGATGACGTATTGTTGTACATGATGAAGTATTGTTGTAAATGATGAAGTATTGTTATAAATGATGAAGTATTGTTGTACATGATGAAGTATTGTTGTACATGATGAAGTATTGTTATACATGATGAAGTATTATTATAAATGATGAAGTATTGTTGTACATGATGAAGTATTGTTGTACATGATGACGTATTGTTGTACATGATGAAGTATTGTTGTACATGATGAAGTATTGTTATACATGATGAAGTATTGTTGTACATGATGAAGTATTGTTGTACATGATGATGTATTGTTGTACATGATGAAGTATTGTTATAATTGATGAAGTATTGTTATACATGATGAAGTATTGTTATATATGATGAAGTATTGTTGTACATGATGACGTATTGTTATACATGATGAAGTATTATGATATATGATGAAGTATTGTTATACATGATGAAGTATTGTTGTACATGATGAAGTATTGTTGTACATGATGAAGTATTGTTATACATGATGAAGTATTGTTGTACATGATGACATATTGTTGTACATGATGAAGTATTGTTATAAATGATGAAGTATTATTATACATGATGAAGTATTGTTGTACATGATGAAGTATTGTTGTACATGATGAAGTATTGTTATAAATTATGAAGTATTGTTATACATGATGAAGTATTGTTATAAATGATGAAGTATTATTATACATGATGAAGTATTGTTGTACATGATGAAGTATTGTTGTACATGATGAAGTATTGTTATAAATTATGAAGTATTGTTATACATGATGAAGTATTGTTATAAATGATGAAGTATTGTTGTACATGATGATGTATTGTTATACATGATGAAGTATTATTATACATGATGAAGTATTGTTGTACATGATGAAGTATTGTTATACATGATGAAGTATTGTTATAAATTATGAAGTATTGTTGTACATGATGATGTATTGTTATACATGATGAAGTATTATTATACATGATGAAGTATTGTTGTACATGATGAAGTATTGTTATAAATGATGAAGTATTGTTGTACATGATGACGTATTGTTGTACATGATGAAGTATTGTTGTAAATGATGAAGTATTGTTATAAATGATGAAGTATTGTTGTACATGATGAAGTATTGTTGTACATGATGAAGTATTGTTATACATGATGAAGTATTGTTATAAATGATGAAGTATTGTTGTACATGATGAAGTATTGTTGTACATGATGAAGTATTGTTATACATGATGAAGTATTGTTGTACATGATGAAGTATTGTTGTACATGATGACGTATTGTTGTACATGATGAAGTATTGTTATAAATGATGAAGTATTTTTGTACATGATGACGTATTGTTATACATGATGAAGTATTATGATACATGATGAAGTATTGTTATACATGATGAAGTATTGTTGTACATGATGAAGTATTGTTATAAATGATGAAGTATTGTTATAAATGATGAAGTATTGTTGTACATGATGAAGTATTGTTATACATGATGACATATTGTTATAAATGATGAAGTATTGTTATAAATGATGAAGTATTGTTATAAATGATGAAGTATTGTTGTACATGATGACGTATTGTTGTACATGATGAAGTATTGTTGTAAATGATGAAGTATTGTTATAAATGATGAAGTATTGTTGTACATGATGAAGTATTGTTGTACATGATGAAGTATTGTTATACATGATGAAGTATTGTTATAAATGATGAAGTATTGTTGTACATGATGAAGTATTGTTGTACATGATGAGATATTGTTGTACATGATGAAGTATTGTAATAAATGATGAAGTATTATTATACATGAAGTATTGTTGTACATGATGAAGTATTGTTGTACATGATGAAGTATTGTTATAAATTATGAAGTATTGTTATACATGATGAAGTATTGTTATAAATGATGAAGTATTATTATACATGATGAAGTATTGTTGTACATGATGAAGTATTGTTATACATGATGAAGTATTGTTATAAATTATGAAGTATTGTTATACATGATGAAGTATTGTTGTACATGATGAAGTATTGTTATACATGATGAAGTATTGTTATACATGATGAAGTATTGTTATAAATGATGAAGTATTGTTGTACATGATGAAGTATTGTTATACATGATGAAGTATTGTTATACATGATGAAGTATTGTTGTACATGATGAAGTATTGTTGTACATGATGAAGTATTGTTGTGCATGATGACGTATTGTTGTACATGATGAAGTATTGTTATAAATGATGAAGTATTGTTATACATGATGACGTATTGTTATACATGATGAAGTATTGTTATAAATGATGAAGTATTGTTGCACATGATGAAGTATTGTTGTACATGATGAAGTATTGTTATACATGATGAAGTATTGTTGTACATGATGAAGTATTGTTGTACATGATGAAGTATTGTTGTGCATGATGACGTATTGTTGTACATGATGAAGTATTGTTATAAATGATGAAGTATTGTTATACATGATGACGTATTGTTATACATGATGAACTATTGTTATAAATGATGAAGTATTGTTATAAATGATGAAGTATTGTTGCACATGATGAAGTATTGTTGTACATGATGAAGTATTGTTGTACATGATGAAGTATTGTTGTACATGATGAAGTATTGTTATAAATGATGAAGTATTGTTATAAATGATGAAGTATTGTTGTACATGATGAAGTATTGTTGTACATGATGACGTATTGTTGTAAATGATGAAGTATTGTTATAAATGATGAACTATTGTTATACATGATGACGTATTGTTATACATGATGAAGTATTGTTATAAATGATGAAGTATTGTTGCACATGATGAAGTATTGTTATACATGATGAAGTATTGTTATACATGATGACGTATTGTTATACATGATGAAGTATTGTTATAAATGATGAAGTATTGTTGCACATGATGAAGTATTGTTATACATGATGAAGTATTGTTATACATGATGACGTATTGTTATAAATGATGAAGTATTGTTAGACATGATGAAGTATTGTTGTACATGATGAAGTATTGTTATACATGATGAAGTATTGTTGTACATGATGAAGTATTGTTGTACATGATGAAGTATTGTTATACATGATGAAGTATTGTTATAAATGATGAAGTATTGTTGTACATGATGACGTATTGTTGTACATGATGAAGTATTGTTGTAAATGATGAAGTATTGTTATAAATGATGAAGTATTGTTAGACATGATGAAGTATTGTTGTACATGATGAAGTATTGTTATACATGATGAAGTATTGTTGTACATGATGAAGTATTGTTGTACATGATGAAGTATTGTTATACATGATGAAGTATTGTTATAAATGATGAAGTATTGTTGTACATGATGACGTATTGTTGTACATGATGAAGTATTGTTGTAAATGATGAAGTATTGTTATAAATGATGAAGTATTGTTGTACATGATGAAGTATTGTTGTACATGATGAAGTATTGTTATAATTGATGAAGTATTGTTATAAATGATGAAGTATTGTTGTACATGATGAAGTAGTGTTGTACATGATGACGTATTGTTGTACATGATGAAGTATTGTTATAAATGATGAAGTATTGTTATACATGATGAAGTATTGTTATAAATGATGAAGTATTGTTGTACATGATGATGTATTGTTATACATGATGAAGTATTATTATACATGATGAAGTATTGTTGTACATGATGAAGTATTGTTATACATGATGAAGTATTGTTATAAATTATGAAGTATTGTTATAAATGATGAAGAATTGTTGTACATGATGACGTATTGTTGTACATGATGAAGTATTGTTGTAAATGATGAAGTATTGTTATAAATGATGAAGTATTGTTGTACATGATGAAGTATTGTTGTACATGATGACGTATTGTTGTACATGATGAAGTATTGTTGTACATGATGAAGTATTGTTATACATGATGAAGTATTGTTGTACATGATGAAGTATTGTTGTACATGATGACATATTGTTGTACATGATGAAGTATTGTTATAAATGATGAAGTATTATTATACATGATGAAGTATTGTTGTACATGATGAAGTATTGTTGTACATGATGAAGTATTGTTATAAATTATGAAGTATTGTTATACATGATGAAGTATTGTTATAAATGATGAGGTATTATTATACATGATGAAGTATTGTTGTACATGATGATGTATTGTTATACATGATGAAGTATTATTATACATGATGAAGTATTGTTATACATGATGAAGTATTGTTATACATGATGAAGTATTGTTATAAATTATGAAGTATTGTTATAAATGATGAAGTATTGTTGTACATGATGACGTATTGTTGTACATGATGAAGTATTGTTGTAAATGATGAAGTATTGTTATAAATGATGAAGTATTGTTGTACATGATGAAGTATTGTTGTACATGATGAAGTATTGTTATTCATGATGAAGTATTGTTATAAATGATGAAGTATTGTTGTACATGATGAAGTATTGTTGTACATGATGAAGTATTGTTATACATGATGAAGTATTGTTGTACATGATGAAGTATTGTTGTACATGATGACGTATTGTTGTACATGATGAAGTATTGTTATAAATGATGAAGTATTGTTATACATGATGAAGTATTGTTATACATGATGAAGTATTGTTATAAATGATGAAGTATTGTTGCACATGATGAAGTATTGTTATACATGATGAAGTATTGTTATACATGATGACGTATTGTTATACATGATGAAGTATTGTTATAAATGATGAAGTATTGTTGCACATGATGAAGTATTGTTATACATGATGAAGTATTGTTATACATGATGACGTATTGTTATAAATGATGAAGTATTGTTAGACATGATGAAGTATTGTTGTACATGATGAAGTATTGTTATACATGATGAAGTATTGTTGTACATGATGAAGTATTGTTGTACATGATGAAGTATTGTTATACATGATGAAGTATTGTTATAAATGATGAAGTATTGTTGTACATGATGACGTATTGTTGTACATGATGAAGTATTGTTGTAAATGATGAAGTATTGTTATAAATGATGAAGTATTGTTAGACATGATGAAGTATTGTTGTACATGATGAAGTATTGTTATACATGATGAAGTATTGTTGTACATGATGAAGTATTGTTGTACATGATGAAGTATTGTTATACATGATGAAGTATTGTTATAAATGATGAAGTATTGTTGTACATGATGACGTATTGTTGTACATGATGAAGTATTGTTGTAAATGATGAAGTATTGTTATAAATGATGAAGTATTGTTGTACATGATGAAGTATTGTTGTACATGATGAAGTATTGTTATAATTGATGAAGTATTGTTATAAATGATGAAGTATTGTTGTACATGATGAAGTAGTGTTGTACATGATGACGTATTGTTGTACATGATGAAGTATTGTTATAAATGATGAAGTATTGTTATACATGATGAAGTATTGTTATAAATGATGAAGTATTGTTGTACATGATGATGTATTGTTATACATGATGAAGTATTATTATACATGATGAAGTATTGTTGTACATGATGAAGTATTGTTATACATGATGAAGTATTGTTATAAATTATGAAGTATTGTTATAAATGATGAAGAATTGTTGTACATGATGACGTATTGTTGTACATGATGAAGTATTGTTGTAAATGATGAAGTATTGTTATAAATGATGAAGTATTGTTGTACATGATGAAGTATTGTTGTACATGATGACGTATTGTTGTACATGATGAAGTATTGTTGTACATGATGAAGTATTGTTATACATGATGAAGTATTGTTGTACATGATGAAGTATTGTTGTACATGATGACATATTGTTGTACATGATGAAGTATTGTTATAAATGATGAAGTATTATTATACATGATGAAGTATTGTTGTACATGATGAAGTATTGTTGTACATGATGAAGTATTGTTATAAATTATGAAGTATTGTTATACATGATGAAGTATTGTTATAAATGATGAGGTATTATTATACATGATGAAGTATTGTTGTACATGATGATGTATTGTTATACATGATGAAGTATTATTATACATGATGAAGTATTGTTATACATGATGAAGTATTGTTATACATGATGAAGTATTGTTATAAATTATGAAGTATTGTTATAAATGATGAAGTATTGTTGTACATGATGACGTATTGTTGTACATGATGAAGTATTGTTGTAAATGATGAAGTATTGTTATAAATGATGAAGTATTGTTGTACATGATGAAGTATTGTTGTACATGATGAAGTATTGTTATTCATGATGAAGTATTGTTATAAATGATGAAGTATTGTTGTACATGATGAAGTATTGTTGTACATGATGAAGTATTGTTATACATGATGAAGTATTGTTGTACATGATGAAGTATTGTTGTACATGATGACGTATTGTTGTACATGATGAAGTATTGTTATAAATGATGAAGTATTGTTATACATGATGAAGTATTGTTATAAATGATGAAGTATTGTTGTACATGATGACGTATTGTTATACATGATGAAGTATTATGATACATGATGAAGTATTGTTATACATGATGAAGTATTGTTATAAATGATGAAGTATTGTTATAAATGATGAAGTATTGTTGTACATGATGAAGTATTGTTATACATGATGAAGAATTGTTATAAATGATGAAGTATTGTTGTACATGATGACGTATTGTTCTACATGATGAAGTATTGTTGTAAATGATGAAGTATTGTTATAAATGATGAAGTATTGTTATACATGATGAAGTATTGTTATAAATGATGAAGTATTGTTGTACATGATGAAGTATTGTTGTACATGATGACATATTGTTGTACATGATGAAGTATTGTTGTACATGATGAAGTATTGTTATACATGATGAAGTATTGTTATAAATGATGAAGTATTGTTGTACATGATGAAGTATTGTTGTACATGATGACATATTGTTGTACATGATGAAGTATTGTTATAAATGATGAAGTATTATTATACATGAAGTATTGTTGTACATGATGAAGTATTGTTGTACATGATGAAGTATTGTTATAAATTATGAAGTATTGTTATACATGATGAAGTATTGTTATAAATGATGAAGTATTATTATACATGATGAAGTATTGTTGTACATGATGAAGTATTGTTATACATGATGAAGTATTGTTATAAATTATGAAGTATTGTTATACATGATGAAGTATTGTTGTACATGATGAAGTATTGTTATACATGATGAAGTATTGTTATACATGATGAAGTATTGTTATAAATGATGAAGTATTGTTGTACATGATGAAGTATTGTTATACATGACGAAGTATTGTTATACATGATGAAGTATTGTTGTACATGATGACATATTGTTGTACATGATGAAGTATTGTTATAAATGATGAAGTATTATTATACATGATGAAGTATTGTTGTACATGATGAAGTATTGTTGTACATGATGAAGTATTATTATAAATTATGAAGTATTGTTATACATGATGAAGTATTGTTATAAATGATGAAGTATTATTATACATGATGAAGTATTATTGTACATGATGATGTATTGTTATACATGATGAAGTATTATTATACATGATGAAGTATTGTTATACATGATGAAGTATTGTTATACATGATGAAGTATTGTTATAAATTATGAAGTATTGTTATAAATGATGACGTATTGTTGTACATGATGAAGTATTGTTGTAAATGATGAAGTATTGTTATAAATGATGAAGTATTGTTGTACATGATGAAGTATTGTTGTACATGATGAAGTATTGTTATACATGATGAAGTATTGTTATAAATGATGAAGTATTGTTGTACATGATGAAGTATTGTTGTACATGATGAAGTATTGTTATACATGATGAAGTATTGTTGTACATGATGAAGTATTGTTGTACATGATGACGTATTGTTATACATGATGAAGTATTGTTGTACATGATGAAGTATTGTTGTACATGATGACGTATTGTTGTACATGATGAAGTATTGTTATAAATGATGAAGTATTGTTATACATGATGAAGTATTGTTATAAATGATGAAGTATTGTTGTACATGATGACGTATTGTTATACATGATGAAGTATTATGATACATGATGAAGTATTGTTATACATGATGAAGTATTGTTGTACATGATGAAGTATTGTTATAAATGATGAAGTATTGTTATAAATGATGAAGTATTGTTGTACATGATGAAGTATTGTTATACATGATGACATATTGTTATAAATGATGAAGTATTGTTATAAATGATGAAGAATTGTTATAAATGATGAAGTATTGTTGTACATGATGACGTATTGTTGTACATGATGAAGTATTGTTGTAAATGATGAAGTATTGTTATAAATGATGAAGTATTGTTATACATGATGAAGTATTGTTATAAATGATGAAGTATTGTTGTACATGATGAAGTATTGTTGTACATGATGACATATTGTTGTACATGATGAAGTATTGTTGTACATGATGAAGTATTGTTATACATGATGAAGTATTGTTATAAATGATGAAGTATTGTTGTACATGATGAAGTATTGTTGTACATGATGACATATTGTTGTACATGATGAAGTATTGTTATAAATGATGAAGTATTATTATACATGAAGTATTGTTGTACATGATGAAGTATTGTTGTACATGATGAAGTATTGTTATAAATTATGAAGTATTGTTATACATGATGAAGTATTGTTATAAATTATGAAGTATTATTATACATGATGAAGTATTGTTGTACATGATGAAGTATTGTTATACATGATGAAGTATTGTTATAAATTATGAAGTATTGTTATACATGATGAAGTATTGTTGTACATGATGAAGTATTGTTATACATGATGAAGTATTGTTATACATGATGAAGTATTGTTATAAATGATGAAGTATTGTTGTACATGATGAAGTATTGTTATACATGACGAAGTATTGTTATACATGATGAAGTATTGTTATACATGATGAAGTATTGTTGTACATGATGAAGTATTGTTGTAAATGATGAAGTATTGTTATAAATGATGAAGTATTGTTGTACATGATGAAGTATTGTTGTACATGATGAAGTATTGTTATACATGATGAAGTATTGTTATAAATGATGAAGTATTGTTGTACATGATGAAGTATTGTTGTACATGATGACATATTGTTGTACATGATGAAGTATTGTTATAAATGATGAAGTATTATTATACATGAAGTATTGTTGTACATGATGAAGTATTGTTGTACATGATGAAGTATTGTTATAAATTATGAAGTATTGTTATACATGATGAAGTATTGTTATAAATGATGAAGTATTATTATACATGATGAAGTATTGTTGTACATGATGAAGTATTGTTATACATGATGAAGTATTGTTATAAATTATGAAGTATTGTTATACATGATGAAGTATTGTTGTACATGATGAAGTATTGTTATACATGATGAAGTATTGTTATACATGATGAAGTATTGTTATAAATGATGAAGTATTGTTGTACATGATGAAGTATTGTTATACATGATGAAGTATTGTTATACATGATGAAGTATTGTTATACATGATGAAGTATTGTTGTACATGATGAAGTATTGTTGTACATGATGAAGTATTGTTGTGCATGATGACGTATTGTTGTACATGATGAAGTATTGTTGTACATGATGAAGTATTGTTATACATGATGAAGTATTATTATACATGATGAAGTATTGTTGTACATGATGAAGTATTGTTGTACATGATGAAGTATTGTTATAAATGATGAATTATTGTTATACATGATGAAGTATTGTTGTACATGATGAAGTATTGTTCTACATGATGAAATATTGTTATACATGATGACGTATTGTTATAAATGATGAAGTATTGTTATACATGATGAAGTATTGTTGTACATGATGAAGTATTGTTATACATGATGAAGTATTGTTGTACATGATGAAGTATTGTTATAAATGATGAAGTATTGTTGTACATGATGACATATTGTTGTACATGATGAAGTATTGTTGTAAATGATGAAGTATTGTTATAAATGATGAAGTATTGTTGTACATGATGAAGTATTGTTGTACATGATGAAGTATTGTTATAAATGATGAAGTATTATTATACATGATGAAGTATTGTTGTACATGATGAAGTATTGTTGTACATGATGAAGTATTGTTATAAATGATGAAGTATTGTTGTACATGATGAAGTATTGTTATAAATTATGAAGTATTGTTGTACATGATGAAGTATTGTTGTACATGATGACGTATTGTTGTACATGATGAAGGATTGTTATAAATGATGAAGTATTATTATACATGATGACGTATTGTTGTACATGATGAAGGATTGTTATAAATGATGAAGTATTATTATACATGATGAAGTATTGTTGTACATGATGAAGTATTGTTGTACATGATGAAGTATTGTTATAAATGATGAAGTATTGTTATACATGATGAAGTATTGTTATAAATGATGAAGTATTATTATACATGATGAAGTATTGTTGTACATGATGAAGTATTGTTATACATGATGAAGTATTGTTATACATGATGAAGTATTGTTGTACATGATGAAGTATTGTTGTGCATGATGACGTATTGTTGTACATGATGAAGTATTGTTATAAATGATGAAGTATTGTTATACATGATGACGTATTGTTATACATGATGAAGTATTGTTATAAATGATGAAGTATTGTTGTACATGATGAAGTATTGTTATACATGATGAAGTATTATTATACATGATGAAGTATGGTTGTACATGATGAAGTATTGTTGTACATGATGAAGTATTGTTATAAATGATGAAGTATTGTTATACATGATGAAGTATTGTTGTACATGATGAAGTATTGTTGTACATGATGAAGTATTGTTATACATGATGAAGTATTGTTATAAATGATGAAGTATTGTTATACATGATGAAGTATTGTTGTACATGATGAAGTATTGTTATACATGAAGTATTGTTGTACATGATGAAGTATTGTTGTACATGATGAAGTATTGTTGTACATGATGACATATTGTTGTACATGATGAAGTATTGTTATAAATGATGAAGTATTATTATACATGAAGTATTGTTGTACATGATGAAGTATTGTTGTACATGATGAAGTATTGTTATAAATTATGAAGTATTGTTATACATGATGAAGTATTGTTATAAATGATGAAGTATTATTATACATGATGAAGTATTGTTGTACATGATGAAGTATTGTTATACATGATGAAGTATTGTTATAAATTATGAAGTATTGTTATACATGATGAAGTATTGTTGTACATGATGAAGTATTGTTATACATGATGAAGTATTGTTATACATGATGAAGTATTGTTATAAATGATGAAGTATTGTTGTACATGATGAAGTATTGTTATACATGATGAAGTATTGTTATACATGATGAAGTATTGTTATACATGATGAAGTATTGTTGTACATGATGAAGTGTTGTTGTACATGATGAAGTATTGTTGTGCATGATGACGTATTGTTGTACATGATGAAGTATTGTTGTACATGATGAAGTATTGTTATACATGATGAAGTATTATTATACATGATGAAGTATTGTTGTACATGATGAAGTATTGTTGTACATGATGAAGTATTGTTATAAATGATGAATTATTGTTATACATGATGAAGTATTGTTGTACATGATGAAGTATTGTTCTACATGATGAAATATTGTTATACATGATGACGTATTGTTATAAATGATGAAGTATTGTTATACATGATGAAGTATTGTTGTACATGATGAAGTATTGTTATACATGATGAAGTATTGTTGTACATGATGAAGTATTGTTATAAATGATGAAGTATTGTTGTACATGATGACATATTGTTGTACATGATGAAGTATTGTTGTAAATGATGAAGTATTGTTATAAATGATGAAGTATTGTTGTACATGATGAAGTATTGTTGTACATGATGAAGTATTGTTATAAATGATGAAGTATTATTATACATGATGAAGTATTGTTGTACATGATGAAGTATTGTTGTACATGATGAAGTATTGTTATAAATGATGAAGTATTGTTGTACATGATGAAGTATTGTTATAAATTATGAAGTATTGTTGTACATGATGAAGTATTGTTGTACATGATGACGTATTGTTGTACATGATGAAGGATTGTTATAAATGATGAAGTATTATTATACATGATGAAGTATTGTTGTACATGATGAAGTATTGTTGTACATGATGAAGTATTGTTATAAATGATGAAGTATTGTTATACATGATGAAGTATTGTTATAAATGATGAAGTATTATTATACATGATGAAGTATTGTTGTACATGATGAAGTATTGTTATACATGATGAAGTATTGTTATACATGATGAAGTATTGTTGTACATGATGAAGTATTGTTGTGCATGATGACGTATTGTTGTACATGATGAAGTATTGTTATAAATGATGAAGTATTGTTATACATGATGACGTATTGTTATACATGATGAAGTATTGTTATAAATGATGAAGTATTGTTGTACATGATGAAGTATTGTTATACATGATGAAGTATTATTATACATGATGAAGTATGGTTGTACATGATGAAGTATTGTTGTACATGATGAAGTATTGTTATAAATGATGAAGTATTGTTATACATGATGAAGTATTGTTGTACATGATGAAGTATTGTTGTACATGATGAAGTATTGTTATACATGATGAAGTATTGTTATAAATGATGAAGTATTGTTATACATGATGAAGTATTGTTGTACATGATGAAGTATTGTTATACATGAAGTATTGTTGTACATGATGAAGTATTGTTGTACATGATGAAGTATTGTTATACATGATGAAGTATTGTTATAAATGATGAAGTATTGTTGTACATGATGATGTATTGTTGTACATGATGAAGTATTGTTGTAAATGATGAAGTATTGTTATAAATGATGAAGTATTGTTGTACATGATGAAGTATTGTTGTACATGATGAAGTATTGTTATAAATGATGAAGTATTGTTATAAATGATGAAGTATTGTTGTACATGATGAAGTATTGTTGTACATGATGAAGTATTGTTGTACATGATGAAGTATTGTTATAAATGATGAAGTATTGTTATAAATGATGAAGTATTGTTGTACATGATGAAGTATTGTTATAAATGATGAAGTATTATTATACATGATGAAGTATTGTTATAAATGATGAAGTATTGTTGTACATGATGATGTATTGTTATACATGATGAAGTATTATTATACATGATGAAGTATTGTTGTACATGATGAAGTATTGTTGTACATGATGAAGTATTGTTATAAATGATGAAGTATTGTTATAAATGATGAAGTATTGTTATAAATGATGAAGTATTGTTGTACATGATGACGTATTGTTGTACATGATGAAGTATTGTTGTAAATGATGAAGTATTGTTATAAATGATGAAGTATTGTTGTACATGATGAAGTATTGTTGTACATGATGAAGTATTGTTGTACATGATGACGTATTGTTGTACATGATGAAGTATTGTTATAAATGATGAAGTATTATTATACATGATGAAGTATTGTTGTACATGATGAAGTATTGTTGTACATGATGAAGTATTGTTATACATGATGAAGTATTGTTATACATGATGAAGTATTGTTGTACATGATGAAGTATTGTTGTACATGATGAAGTATTGTTGTGCATGATGACGTATTGTTGTACATGATGAAGTATTGTTCTACATGATGAAATATTGTTATACATGATGACGTATTGTTATAAATGATGAAGTATTGTTATACATGATGAAGTATTGTTGTACATGATGAAGTATTGTTATACATGATGAAGTATTGTTGTACATGATGAAGTATTGTTATAAATGATGAAGTATTGATGTACATGATGACATATTGTTGTACATGATGAAGTATTGTTGTAAATGATGAAGTATTGTTATAAATGATGAAGTATTGTTGTACATGATGAAGTATTGTTGTACATGATGAAGTATTGTTATAAACGATGAAGTATTATTATACATGATGAAGTATTGTTGTACATGATGAAGTATTGTTGTACATGATGAAGTATTGTTATAAATGATGAAGTATTGTTGTACATGATGAAGTATTGTTATAAATTATGAAGTATTGTTGTACAAGATGAAGTATTGTTGTACATGATGACGTATTGTTGTACATGATGAAGGATTGTTATAAATGATGAAGTATTATTATACATGATGAAGTATTGTTGTACATGATGAAGTATTGTTGTACATGATGAAGTATTGTTATAAATGATGAAGTATTGTTATACATGATGAAGTATTGTTATAAATGATGAAGTATTATTATACATGATGAAGTATTGTTGTACATGATGAAGTATTGTTATACATGATGAAGTATTGTTATACATGATGAAGTATTGTTGTACATGATGAAGTATTGTTGTGCATGATGACGTATTGTTGTACATGATGAAGTATTGTTATAAATGATGAAGTATTGTTATACATGATGACGTATTGTTATACATGATGAAGTATTGTTATAAATGATGAAGTATTGTTGTACATGATGAAGTATTGTTATACATGATGACGTATTATTATACATGATGAAGTATGGTTGTACATGATGAAGTATTGTTGTACATGATGAAGTATTGTTATAAATGATGAAGTATTGTTATACATGATGAAGTATTGTTGTACATGATGAAGTATTGTTGTACATGATGAAGTATTGTTATACATGATGAAGTATTGTTATAAATGATGAAGTATTGTTATACATGATGAAGTATTGTTGTACATGATGAAGTATTGTTATACATGAAGTATTGTTGTACATGATGAAGTATTGTTGTACATGATGAAGTATTGTTATACATGATGAAGTATTGTTATAAATGATGAAGTATTGTTGTACATGATGATGTATTGTTGTACATGATGAAGTATTGTTGTAAATGATGAAGTATTGTTATAAATGATGAAGTATTGTTGTACATGATGAAGTATTGTTGTACATGATGAAGTATTGTTATAAATGATGAAGTATTGTTATAAATGATGAAGTATTGTTGTACATGATGAAGTATTGTTGTACATGATGACGTATTGTTGTACATGATGAAGTATTGTTATAAATGATGAAGTATTATTATACATGATGAAGTATTGTTATAAATGATGAAGTATTGTTGTACATGATGATGTATTGTTATACATGATGAAGTATTATTATACATGATGAAGTATTGTTGTACATGATGAAGTATTGTTGTACATGATGAAGTATTGTTATAAATGATGAAGTATTGTTATAAATGATGAAGTATTGTTATAAATGATGAAGTATTGTTGTACATGATGACGTATTGTTGTACATGATGAAGTATTGTTGTAAATGATGAAGTATTGTTATAAATGATGAAGTATTGTTGTACATGATGAAGTATTGTTGTACATGATGAAGTATTGTTATACATGATGAAGTATTGTTATAAATGATGAAGTATTGTTGTACATGATGAAGTATTGTTGTACATGATGACGTATTGTTGTACATGATGAAGTATTGTTATAAATGATGAAGTATTATTATACATGATGAAGTATTGTTGTACATGATGAAGTATTGTTGTACATGATGAAGTATTGTTATACATGATGAAGTATTGTTATACATGATGAAGTATTGTTGTACATGATGAAGTATTGTTGTACATGATGAAGTATTGTTGTGCATGATGACGTATTGTTGTACATGATGAAGTATTGTCATAAATGATGAAGTATTGTTATAAATGATGAAGTATTGTTGTACATGATGAAGTATTGTTGTACATGATGAAGTATTGTTATAAATGATGAAGTATTGTTATAAATGATGAAGTATTGTTGTACATGATGAAGTATTGTTGTACATGATGAAGTATTGTTGTACATGATGAAGTATTGTTGTACATGATGAAGTATTGTTATAAATGATGAAGTATTGTTGTACATGATGAAGTATTGTTATAAATTATGAAGTATTGTTGTACATGATGAAGTATTGTTGTACATGATGACGTATTGTTGTACATGATGAAGGATTGTTATAAATGATGAAGTATTATTATACATGATGAAGTATTGTTGTACATGATGAAGTATTGTTGTACATGATGAAGTATTGTTATAAATGATGAAGTATTGTTGTACATGATGAAGTATTGTTATAAATTATGAAGTATTGTTGTACATGATGAAGTATTGTTGTACATGATGACGTATTGTTGTACATGATGAAGGATTGTTATAAATGATGAAGTATTATTATACATGATGAAGTATTGTTGTACATGATGAAGTATTGTTGTACATGATGAAGTATTGTTATAAATGATGAAGTATTGTTATACATGATGAAGTATTGTTATAAATGATGAAGTATTATTATACATGATGAAGTATTGTTGTACATGATGAAGTATTGTTATACATGATGAAGTATTGTTATACATGATGAAGTATTGTTGTACATGATGAAGTATTGTTGTGCATGATGACATATTGTTGTACATGATGAAGTATTGTTATAAATGATGAAGTATTGTTATAAATGATGAAGTATTGTTGTACATGATGAAGTATTGTTATACATGATGAAGTATTATTATACATGATCAAGTATGGTTGTACATGATGAAGTATTGTTGTACATGATGAAGTATTGTTATAAATGATGAAGTATTGTTATACATGATGAAGTATTGTTGTACATGATGAAGTATTGTTGTACATGATGAAGTATTGTTATACATGATGAAGTATTGTTATACATGATGACGTATTGTTATAAATGATGAAGTATTGTTATACATGATGAAGTATTGTTGTACATGATGAAGTATTGTTATACATGAAGTATTGTTGTACATGATGAAGTATTGTTGTACATGATGAAGTATTGTTATACATGATGAAGTATTGTTATAAATGATGAAGTATTGTTGTACATGATGATGTATTGTTGTACATGATGAAGTATTGTTGTAAATGATGAAGTATTGTTATAAATGATGAAGTATTGTTGTACATGATGAAGTATTGTTGTACATGATGAAGTATTGTTATAAATGATGAAGTATTGTTATAAATGATGAAGTATTGTTGTACATGATGAAGTATTGTTGTACATGATGACGTATTGTTGTACATGATGAAGTATTGTTATAAATGATGAAGTATTATTATACATGATGAAGTATTGTTATAAATGATGAAGTATTGTTGTACATGATGATGTATTGTTATACATGATGAAGTATTATTATACATGATGAAGTATTGTTGTACATGATGAAGTATTGTTGTACATGATGAAGTATTGTTATAAATGATGAAGTATTGTTATAAATGATGAAGTATTGTTATAAATGATGAAGTATTGTTGTACATGATGACGTATTGTTGTACATGATGAAGTATTGTTGTAAATGATGAAGTATTGTTATAAATGATGAAGTATTGTTGTACATGATGAAGTATTGTTGTACATGATGAAGTATTGTTATACATGATGAAGTATTGTTATAAATGATGAAGTATTGTTGTACATGATGAAGTATTGTTGTACATGATGACGTATTGTTGTACATGATGAAGTATTGTTATAAATGATGAAGTATTATTATACATGATGAAGTATTGTTGTACATGATGAAGTATTGTTGTACATGATGAAGTATTGTTATACATGATGAAGTATTGTTATACATGATGAAGTATTGTTGTACATGATGAAGTATTGTTGTACATGATGAAGTATTGTTGTGCATGATGACGTATTGTTGTACATGATGAAGTATTGTCATAAATGATGAAGTATTGTTATAAATGATGAAGTATTGTTGTACATGATGAAGTATTGTTGTACATGATGAAGTATTGTTATAAATGATGAAGTATTGTTATAAATGATGAAGTATTGTTGTACATGATGAAGTATTGTTGTACATGATGATGTATTGTTGTACATGATGAAGTATTGTTATAAATGATGAAGTATTATTATACATGATGAAGTATTGTTATAAATGATGAAGTATTGTTGTACATGATGAAGTATTGTTATACATGATGAAGTATTGTTGTACATGATGAAGTATTGTTATAAATGATGAAGTATTGTTATACATGATGAAGTATTGTTGTACATGATGAAGTATTGTTATAAATTATGAAGTATTGTTGTACATGATGACGTATTGTTGTACATGATGAAGTATTGTTGTACATGATGAAGTATTGTTGTACATGATGAAGTATTGTTGTAAATGATGAAGTATTGTTATAAATGATGAAGTATTGTTGTACATGACGTATTGTTGTACATGATGAAGTATTGTTGTAAATGATGAAGTATTGTTATAAATGATGAAGTATTGTTGTACATGATGAAGTATTGTTGTACATGATGAAGTATTGTTATACATGATGAAGTATTGTTATAAATGATGAAGTATTGTTGTACATGATGAAGTATTGTTGTACATGATGAAGTATTGTTATAAATTATGAAGTATTGTTGTACATGATGAAGTATTGTTGTACATGATGAAGTATTGTTGTACATGATGAAGTATTGTTGTACATGATGAAGTATTGTTATAAATGATGAAGTATTGTTGTACATGATGAAGTATTGTTGTACATGACATATTGTTGTACATGATGAAGTATTGTTATAAATGATGAAGTATTGTTATATATGATGAAGTATAACAATACATCATGTATAACAATACTGCCAAGAGATAACCACACAGCATCGCCATGGAGACCTTACGGGAAGGATGCCCCCGCCTAACGACAGCCAAAAGGAGGAGTCTCCAACCTCATCATCAGGGACCGCCTTCGCCTCCGATCTCCCACTTTCCCCACTCTTCCTAGACGCGGAGTCTTTACCTCCCTCCCCAGCTATTTCGGGTCCATACTTTGGATCGCAATCCTCTCTCACACTCTCCCCATCCTCCCCCCACCTGGAGTTCACTGACAACATGAAAAAGCTGGTCATTGCTGGAACCAAACACACACCTCTTCACACTCCCCGACGGCTCTACAACCGTCCTCTGTCTCCCCTACCTGATGGAGGAAATAATTGATATCTTCTGGGTCCAGGCTACAGGGCTAATGATACCAATGACTCTCTCCAGGAAAAGTCGGGGCCCTGTATGCAGCTAGCCGCTTCAATTCCTGTCTTGCAAGTTTATAGAAAAAGAAAGGTGAGGCTGCGAAGAAACAATAGTAAACATGCAAACTTATCAAACTTAGCATACATTCCTCGTCAGCCTGTCCAAATAAATTGGGCAAAGAAAGCTTTAACCACATTAAACTTAGCTTTATTAAATGTTAGGTCTCTGTCAGGAAAAACATTTTTAATCAATGATTTTATTGTTAGGCACAAACTGGACATTTTGTTTTTAACTGAAACTTGGTTAAATCAAGATAACAGTGCAGCTGTCCTTATTGAATCAACACCTCACAACTTCAGTTTCATGAGTGAAACAAGAGCGCATAAGAAAGGAGGTGGAGTTGCTGTTTTATTTAATGATTCTCTTCAATGCAAGCAGATGCCCTTTGGTCATTTTAGTTCTTTTGAATATGTGGCTCTGAATTCCACTCAAGCTTTATTCCTAAACATTTACAGACCGCCTAAATACTGTGCAACCTTCTTTGATGAGTTTACTGAACTGCTGTCTGTAATCTGTATTGATTTTGACTGTGTTGTTATTGTTGGTGACTTTAATATCCATGTTGATAATCCCCAGGACAGAGAGTCTATAGAACTATGTGGTGTCCTTGATAACTATGATCTGACTCAGCATGTGACAGGACCCACCCACAACAGGGGGCACACTCTGGACCTAATCATCACCAAAGGTGTAAACATTTCCAAGGTTGCTGTGACTGATGTTGCACTCTCTGATCATTTCTGTGTTTTCTTTGAGAGTGCAATCTCCTTGCACACAAATGTCCAAACCAAGGTTGTGACAAAGCGTTACATCTCTGAAAACACCAGTGAACTATTTATTCAGAAGTTCTCCTCCACACCAGCCCTCTCTTGTCTCTCAGTCAATGAGCTTGTAGATGGCTTCAATTTTAAAGTTAAAAATATTATTGATGCCATTGCACCCACTAAAGTGAAGGTTGTCTCGGGTAAGCAAAGATCTCCTTGGAGAAATGCTACGCTGGTCAAAATAGAGAAACGAGAGTGTCGGAAAGCTGAGCGCAGGTGGCGAAAAACTAATCTCCAGGTTCACTGTGACATCTATAAAGAGAGACTTCGCAATTATAATTTGGAACTTAGAAATGCAAGGCAGTCATTCTTCTCTGACATAACCAAAAAGAAGAACAATACACGCGCCTTATTTGCTACCGTCGACAGGCTAACAAACCCTCCAGTGTCGGTAGCTGCTGAACTCCAATCCACCTGGGCATGCAATCAATTTGCCAAATAACTGCTTTGATGTTTTCCAGTCAGGCTTTCGACAGCACCACAGCACTGAAACTGCTCTTGTTAAGGTTTTCAACGACATCCACTTAAACATAGACAATGGCAGAAGTTCAGTCTTAGTGTTACTAGATCTCAGTGCTGCATTCGACACGGTCGACCATGCCATACTCCTAGAAAGACTAAAAATGTGGGTGGGACTCTCTGGCACAGCACTTAACTGGTTTGAATCCTACTTGAAGGGCCGAGAATACTTTGTGTCTGTAGCTGATTACACATCAGAGCTGACTAAAATGACATGTGGTGTTCCCCAAGGTTCAATACTGGGGCCTCCTCTGTTCAACATCTACATGCTTCCACTAGCTCAGATTATGGAAAACAACAAAGTGTGTTATCATAATTATGCAGACGACACACAAATCTACATAACTATGTCACCAGGGGACTATAATCCCATACAAGGGCTGGGTAACTGCATTGAACAAATCAACAACTGGATGTGCCAGAATTTTCTTCAATTAAACAAAGATAAAACAGAAGTCATTGTTTGTGGTACCAAGGACGAACAATTGAAAATCACCGCTCAGCTTCAGTCACTGATGTTAAAACCCACAAACCAAGCCAGAAATCTAGGTGTAGTTATGGATTCAGACCTCAACCTGAACAGCCATATCAAGACAATTACAAAATCAGCCTACTATCACCTGAAGAATATATCAAGGATTAGAGGACTTATGTCTCAACAGGATTTGGAAAAACTTGTCCATGCATTTATCTTCAGCAGACTGGACTACTGTAACGGTGTGTTTACAGGTCTCTGTAAAAAATCCGTCAGAAAGCTGCAGCTGATTCAGAACGCTGCAGCTCGAGTCCTCACTAAGACCAGGAGGGTGGACCACATCACTCCAGTTCTGAGGTCTTTGCACTGGCTTCCTGTCCAACAAAGAATTGACTTTAAAATCCTGCTGTTGGTTTACAAAGCACTGAATGGTTTGGGACCAAAATACATCTCCGATCTGCTACTACCTTATGAACCATCCCGACCCCTCAGGTCGTCTGGGACCGGTCTACTTTCTGTTCCCAGAGTCAGAACTAAACATGGAGAAGCAGCGTTCAGTTTTTCTGCTCCACATATCTGGAACAAAGTCCCAGAAAGCTGCAGGTCTGCTGAGACCCTCAGCTCATTTAAATCAAGATTGAAGACCTTTCTGTTTGCTGCTGCTTTTAATTGAACCACGTTCAATTAATATATTAATCAATTTCCTGCATTTCTGCATTTTACTACTGCATTTTATTTCTTACACTGTTTTTTAATTGTTTTTGAAATCTCCTTTTCTTTTGCCTTGTGTTTTGATGCTTTTAATGGTTTTATGTGAAGCACTTTGAATTACCTTGTTGAAATGTGCTATACAAATAAACTTGCCTTGCCTTGCCTTGCCTTACATGATGAAGTATTGTTGTACATGATGAAGTATTGTTATACATGATGACATATTGTTATAAATGATGAAGTATTGTTATAAATGATGAAGTATTGTTATAAATGATGAAGTATTGTTGTACATGACGTATTGTTGTACATGATGAAGTATTGTTGTAAATGATGAAGTATTGTTGTAAATGATGAAGTATTGTTATAAATGATGAAGTATTGTTGTACATGATGCAGTATTGTTGTACATGATGAAGTATTGTTATACATGATGAAGTATTGTTATAAATGATGAAGTATTGTTGTACATGATGAAGTATTGTTGTACATGATGACGTATTGTTGTACATGATGAAGTATTGTTATAAATGATGAAGTATTATTATACATGATGAAGTATTGTTGTACATGATGAAGTATTGTTGTACATGATGAAGTATTGTTATAAATTATGAAGTATTGTTATACATGATGAAGTATTGTTATAAATTATGAAGTATTATTGTACATGATGAAGTATTGTTGTACATGATGAAGTATTGTTATACATGATGAAGTATTGTTATAAATTATGAAGTATTGTTATACATGATGAAGTATTGTTGTACATGATGAAGTATTGTTATAAATGATGAAGTATTGTTGTACATGATGACGTATTGTTGTACATGATGAAGTATTGTTGTAAATGATGAAGTATTGTTATAAATGATGAAGTATTGTTGTACATGATGAAGTATTGTTGTACATGATGAAGTATTGTTATACATGATGAAGTATTGTTATCCATGATGAAGTATTGTTATACATGATGAAGTATTGTTATACATGATGAAGTATTGTTGTACATGATGAAGTATTGTTATAAATGATGAAGTATTGTTATACATGATGAAGTATTGTTATACATGATGAAGTATTGTTATAAATGATGAAGTATTGTTGTACATGATGAAGTATTGTTGTACATGATGAAGTATTGTTATACATGATGAAGTATTGTTATACATGATGAAGTATTGTTATATATGATGAAGTATTGTTGTACATGATGAAGTATTGTTATAAATGATGAAGTATTGTTATAAACGATGAAGTATTGTTGTACATGATGAAGTATTGTTATCCATGATGAAGTATTGTTATAAATTATGAAGTATTGTTATAAATTATGAAGTATTGTTGTACATGATGAAGTATTGTTGTGCATGATGACGTATTGTTGTACATGATGAAGTATTGTTATAAATGATGAAGTATTGTTATACATGATGACGTATTGTTATACATGATGAAGTATTGTTGTAAATGATGAAGTATTGTTGTACATGATGAAGTATTATTATACATGATGAAGTATGGTTGTACATGATGAAGTATTGTTGTACATGATGAAGTATTGTTATAAATGATGAAGTATTGTTATCCATGATGAAGTATTGTTGTACATGATGAAGTATTGTTGTACATGATGAAGTATTGTTGTACATGATGAAGTATTGTTGTACATGATGAAGTATTGTTATAAATTATGAAGTATTGTTATACATGATGAAGTATTGTTATAAATGATGAAGTATTGTTGTACATGATGAAGTATTGTTATACATGATGAAGTATTGTTATAAATGATGAAGTATTGTTGTACATGATGAAGTATTATTATACATGATGAAGTATTGTTATACATGATGAAGTATTGTTGTACATGATGAAGTATTGTTGTACATGATGAAGTATTGTTGTACATGATGAAGTATTGTTATAAATGATGAAGTATTATTATACATGATGAAGTATTGTTGTACATGATGATGTATTGTTATACATGATGAAGTATTATTATACATGATGAAGTATTGTTGTACATGATGATGTATTGTTATACATGATGAAGTATTATTATACATGATGAAGTATTGTTGTACTTGATGAAGTATTGTTGTACATGATGAAGTATTGTTATAAATGATGAAGTATTGTTGAACATGATGAAGTATTGTTATCCATGATGAAGTATTATTATACATGATGAAGTATTGTTATACATGATGAAGTATTGTTATAAATGATGAAGTATTGTTGTACATGATGAAGTATTATTATACATGATGAAGTATTGTTATACATGATGAAGTATTGTTGTACATGATGAAGTATTGTTGTACATGATGAAGTATTGTTGTACATGATGAAGTGTTGTTATAAATGATGAAGTATTATTATACATGATGAAGTATTGTTGTACATGATGATGTATTGTTATACATGATGAAGTATTATTATACATGATGAAGTATTGTTGTACATGATGATGTATTGTTATACATGATGAAGTATTATTATACATGATGAAGTATTGTTGTACTTGATGAAGTATTGTTGTACATGATGAAGTATTGTTATAAATGATGAAGTATTGTTGTACATGATGAAGTATTGTTATCCATGATGAAGTATTATTATACATGATGAAGTATTGTTATCCATGATGAAGTATTATTATACATGATGAAGTATTGTTGTACTTGATGAAGTATTGTTGTACATGATGAAGTATTGTTATCCATGATGAAGTATTGTTATAAATTATGAAGTATTGTTATAAATGATGAAGTATTGTTGTACATGATGAAGTATTGTTGTGCATGATGACGTATTGTTGTACATGATGACGTATTGTTATACATGATGAAGTATTGTTATAAATGATGAAGTATTGTTGTACATGATGAAGTATTGTTGTACATGATGACGTATTGTTGTACATGATGAAGTATTGTTGTAAATGATGAAGTATTATTATACATGATGAAGTATTGTTGTACATGATGAAGTATTGTTGTACATGATGAAGTATTGTTATAAATGATGAAGTATTGTTATACATGATGAAGTATTGTTGTACATGATGAAGTATTGTTATACATGATGAAGTATTGTTATAAATTATGAAGTATTGTTATACATGATGAAGTATTGTTGTACATGATGAAGTATTGTTATAAATTATGAAGTATTGTTATACATGATGAAGTATTGTTATACATGATGAAGTATTGTTATACATGATGAAGTATTGTTATAAATGATGAAGTATTGTTGTACATGATGAAGTATTGTTATACATGATGAAGTATTGTTGTACATGATGAAGTATTGTTGTACATGATGAAGTATTGTTGTACATGATGAAGTATTGTTATACATGATGAAGTATTGTTGTACACGATGAAGTATTGTTGTACATGATGAAGTATTGTTATACATGATGAAGTATTGTTATAAATGATGAAGTATTGTTATACATGATGAAGTATTGTTGTACATGATGAAGTATTGTAAAACATGATGAAGTATTGTTGTACATGATGAAGTATTGTTGTACATGATGAAGTATTGTTGTACATGATGAAGTATTGTTATACATGATGAAGTATTGTTATAAATGATGAAGTATTGTTGTACATGATGACGTATTGTTGTACATGATGAAGTATTGTTGTACATGATGAAGTATTGTTATAAATTATGAAGTATTGTTATACATGATGAAGTATTGTTATACATGATGAAGTATTGTTATAAATGATGAAGTATTGTTGTACATGATGAAGTATTGTTATACATGATGAAGTATTGTTATACATGATGAAGTATTGTTGTACATGATGAAGTATTGTTGTAAATGATGAAGTATTGTTATAAATGATGAAGTATTGTTGTACATGATGAAGTATTGTTAGTACATGAATGAAGTATTGTTATACATGATGAAGTATTATTATACATGATGAAGTATGGTTATAAATGATGAAGTATTGTTGTACATGATGAATGTATTGTTATACATGATGAAGTATTAGTTATACATGATGAAGTATTGGTGTACATGATGAAGTATTGTTATACATGATGAAGTATTGTTGTACATGATGAAGTATTGTTATACATGATGAAGTATTGTTATAAATGATGAAGTATTGTTGTACATGATGACGTATTGTTGTACATGATGAAGTATTGTTGTAAATGATGAAGTATTGTTATAAATGATGAAGTATTGTTGTACATGATGAAGTATTGTTGTACATGATGAAGTATTGTTATACATGATGAAGTATTGTTATAAATGATAAAGTATTGTTGTACATGATGAAGTATTGTTGTACATGATGACGTATTGTTGTACATGATGAAGTATTGTTATAAATGATGAAGTATTATTATACATGATGAAGTATTGTTATAAATGATGAAGTATTGTTGTACATGATGACGTATTGTTATACATGATGAAGTATTGTTGTACATGATGAAGTATTGTTGTACATGATGAAGTATTGTTATAAATGATGAAGTATTGTTTTAAATGATGAAGTATTGTTGTACATGATGAAGTATTGTTGTACATGATGAAGTATTGTTATACATGATGACATATTGTTATAAATGATGAAGTATTATAAATGATGAAGTATTGTTATACATGATGAAGTATTGTTGTACATGATGAAGTATTGTTATAAATGATGAAGTATTGTTATACATGATGAAGTATTGTTGTACATGATGAAGTATTGTTGTACATGATGAAGTATTGTTGTACATGATGAAGTATTGTTGTACATGATGAAGTATTGTTATACATGATGAAGTATTACTGTTACTGCAGTAAAAGATCGAAGTAATAATAATAATAATGTATTTTATTTGTAACGCACTTTTCATTTTTTATAAAAAAAAATCTCAGAGTGCCACAGAGCCAGTACATAGTAAAAAGCATAGTTAAAACATAAAAAAAAAAACTATAATAAAATAAAAAATAAAGTACTTCTTCCAGCGCTGTCAACATGGTACTTACTGCTGATGTTCAACGAAAAATACGACACGTTTTCACATGATTACAATCTCCATCATTTTTATGAGAATAATATTTCTTTATTACCAGACGATTAATATGTAAATATAAGAAAAGTATCTTTAATATGAATCAGTCCAGAGGTGAAGGAGCAGACAGCTTCGTTCTTTATAGGTTTTATAGTGGACAGCATCACATTTAATGTGAACACATACGAGGATGTGACTTGATGCACTAACACAGAACTATCTGTGGACGGAGAGGACAGCTGGACAGACGAAGACATAGATATTATATAAATGTATAATAAATCAACATAAAATATCTAAATTCAAGCTTTCTGTAAATATCTGTCGGCTCACCGGTGAACGGGTCGATGCTGGAAGGGAAGCGGTACTCCATCAGGACTCGGACCCAGTCCGGCATTGGGGGCAGTTTGGGAATTGTCACTGGATGTCCCAGAAGTTCAAAGGGGAGCAAGAAGTCCTTCTCTTCCTCTTCTGCTGCGGTAGGGGTTTCATCCTTCTTCTCTTCTTCTTCTTCTGGAGGAGGAGGAGGAGGAGGACCTTTGCTCGGTGCTGCAGAAAGAATCAATACGATAATCTTCTATTTCAGTGGTATTCAATTCAAATTCCAAAAGCTCCAGATTGAGAAAATGTCCTCGTGTAAAGGTCCGGAACATTACAATAATCAGAATCAGCTTTATTGGCCATGTGTGCTTACGCATACATGGAATTTGTCTCCGGTTTCCACTCCGCTCTCAATGTACAAACACAAATTTACAATAAACAAGAAAATATATGTATAAATAATAAAAAAGGGCAGCAAAAAAAGTAGAACGGATGTAGGTATAGACATTTAGCTATAATATAAGCATAAATATATATCCAAGAGAAAAAAGTGTATATATATATATATATATATATATATATATACACATGTGAACATCAACCTATATACAATGGCATGAGTTGTAAGTGGTGGTAATAGTGTAGTATAACCTATTTATTGTTCACGAGAGTGACGGCCAGTGGAAAGAAGCTGTTCCTGTGTCTGGTGGTTTTGGCGTACAGAGCTCTGTAGCGCCCTCCAGAGGGGAGGAGGTGAACAGCTTGTGTCCAGGGTGTGAAGGGTCTGCAGTGATCTTTCCAGCCCGTTTCCTGACTCTGGAGGTGTACAAGTCCAGGATGGAGGGCAGGCTGGAACCAATGATCCTCTCTGCAGACCTGACAGTCCGTTGCAGTCTGTTCCTGTCCTGTTTGGTGGCCGATCCAAACCACACAGTGATGGAGGAACAGAGAACAGACTGGATGATGGCTGAGTAGAAAATAATCAGCAGCCCCTGAGGCAGGTTGAACTTCCTGAGCTGGCGCAGAAAGTACAACCTCTGCTGGGCCTTTTTCCGGATTGTGTTGATGTTGGGAGCCCACTTCAGGTCCTGGGAGATTGTGGATCCCAGAAACTTGAAGGTCTCCACAGCAGACACAGTGTTGTTGAGTATGGTGAGGGGGAGCAGTGTTGGGGGGCTCCTCCTGAAGTTTGTGATCCACTGACAGGTGGAGGCTGCACAGTGAGCTGGGAGAGTTTGGATTGGAGT